>JAQQSZ010005812.1:0-13772 GCA_028646595.1 Phalanger gymnotis | reverse complement strand
AGGGACAGGGTCAAGGGAGAAAATTCAATAAAGGGGGATACGTTAGGAAGAAGCAAAATTTATTTAGTCTTTTGCAACACGAGTATTGTAGAAGGGTTATACATAATGATACTCATGTGACCCATGTTGAATTGCTTGACTTCTTAGGGAGGGTGGATGGGAAGGGAAGAGGGGAGAGAATTTGGAACCCAAGGCTTTAAAAAAAATAGATGTTCAAAAGTAAAAAATTTTTTTATGCAACTAGAAAATAAGATGCACAGGCAATGGGGCATAGAGATTTATCTTGCCCTACAAGAAAGGAAGGGAAAGGGGGATCAAAGGGGAATGGGGTGATGGAGGGGAGGGCAGACTGGGGAACAGGGCAACCAGAGTGTATGCCATCTTGGAGTGTGTGTGTGGGGGAAATGGGGAGAAAATTTGTAATTCAAATGCCTGTGAAAATCAATGCTGAAAACCAAACACATTAAAAAAAAACTTAAAAAAAAAAGAAAAGAAAATTGCTTGTCCATAACCTTTCACCATTTATTAACTGGGAATGACTTGCATTCTTGTAAATTTAACTGAGTTCTCTATATATTTTAGAAATGAAGCCTTTATCAGAGACACTAGTTGTAAAATTTCTTTCCCATTTTTCTGCTTCCCTCCTAATCTTGGTTGCATTGGCTTTGTTTGTGCAAAAACTTTTCAATTTAATGGAATCAAAATTATCCATTTTGAATTTCATAATGTTCTCTATCTCTTGTTTGATCATAAATTTTTCATAGATCTGACAGATAAGCTATTCTTTGCTCTCCTAACTTTCTTTTAGTATCAGCCTTCATATCTAAACAGTGTGCACTTTTGGACTTTATTTTGGCCTATAGTATCAGATGTTGGTCTATGCCCTGTTTCTGCCATACTATTTTCCTGTCTTCCCAGCAGTTTATATTAGTCATATGCTAAAGAACAATCAAAACCAAAAGGGAAAAAAAAACATGAGAAAGAAAGAAAAAGAGAAAATAGTATGCTGTGATCTGCATACAGACTTGATGGTTCTTTCTCTGGAAGTGGATACCATTTTCCATCAAAAAATTGTTAGAATTGTCTTAGATCATCGCATTGCTCAGAATAGCTAAGTCTAACAAAGTTGGTCATTGCACAATATTGCTGTTACTGTGTACAGTGTTCCACTGTTCACTTCACTGAGCATGAGTTCATGCAAGTCTTTCCAGGTTTTTCTGAAGTCCATCTGCTCTCCATTTATTAAGTAACAAGAGTATTCCATTACATTTGTACATCACAACTTGTTTAGCCATGACGGAATCGATAGGCATTCCTCAATTTCCAATTCTTTACCACCACAAAAAGAGCTGCTATAAATATTTTTGCAATGACTTGTATTGTTTTTTTTTTATTTTTTACTCTTCTGCATCTTTTCGTTTATTTATTTAATTACTATTTTTAGTTTTCAGCATTGATTTTCATGACTTTGAATTACATATTGTCTCCCCATTTCTACCCTCTCCTCCACTCCAAGATGGCATATGTTCTCATTGCCCCATTCCCCATTCAGCCCTCCCTTCTGTCACAACACTCCCTCCTATCCCCTTTTCCCTTGCTTTCTTGTAGGGCAAGATAGATTTCTAGACCCCATTGCCTATATATCTTATTTCCTAGTTGCATGAGAAAACTTTTTTTTGAACATCTGTTTTTAAAACTTTTGAGTTCCAAATTCTCTCCCCTCTTTCCTCCCCACCCACCCTCCCTAAGAAGGCAAGGAATTCAACATAGCCCACATGTATATCATTATGTAAAACACTTCCACAATACTCATGTTGTAAAAGACTAACTATATTTTGCACCTTCCTGTCCTATCCCCCTTTATTCAGTTTTCTCCCTTGACCCTGTCCCTTTTCCAAAGTGTTTGCTTTTGATTACCTCCTCCCACATCTGGTCTCCCTTCTATCATCCCTCCCCCATTTTTATCTCCTTCCTCCTTCTTTTCTGTGGGGTAAGATACCCAATTAAGTGTGTATGCTATTCCCTCCTCAGGTCAAATCCAATGAGAGCAAGATTCACTCATTCCCCCTAACCTGCCCCCTCTTCCCTTCCAACAGAGCTGCTTTTCCTTGCCATTTTTATGTGAGATAATTTACCCCATTCTATCTCTCCCTTTCTCATTCTCTCAATATATACCTCTCTCATCATTTAATTTGATTTTATTTTTAAGATATCATCCCTTCATATTCAACTCACTCTATTCCCTCTGTATATATATATATATACACATATATGTATATAAATATATATGTATGTGTACACATATATGTATATGTATTTGTATATGTATATGTATATTCCCTTCACCTACCCTAATACTGAGGTCTCATGAATTACACACATCATCTTTCCATGTAGGAAGGTAAACAAAACAATTCAACTTTAGTAAGTCCCTTATGATTTCTCTTTCTTGTTTACCTTTTTATGCTTCTCTTGATTCTTTTGTTTGAAAGTCACATTTTCTATTCAGCTCTGGTCTTTTCACTAAGAAAGATTGGAAGTCCTCTATTTTATTGATAATCTATATTTTGCCTTTGGAGCATGATACCCAGTTTTTCTGAGTAGGTGATTCTTTGTTTTAATCCTAGCTCCACTGACCTCCAGAGTATCATATTCCAAGCCCTTTGAACCCTTAATATAGAAGCTGCTAGATCTTGTGTTGTCTTGATTGTGTTTCCACAATACTCAAATTGTTTCTTTATGGATGCTTGCAGTATTTTCTCCTTGATCTGGGAGCTCTGGAATTTGGCAACAATATTTCTAGGAGTTTTCTTTTTGGGATCTTTTTCAGGAGGCAATTGGTAGATTCTTTCAATTTCAATTTTACCCTGTGGCTCTAGAATAACAGGGCAGTTTTCCTTGATAGTTGCTTGAAAGATGATATCTAAGCTCTTTTTTTGATCTTGGCTTTCAGGTAGTCCAATAATTTTTAAATTCTCTCTCCTGGATCTATTTTCCAGGTCAGTGGTTTTTCCAATGAGATACTTCACATCGTCTTCCAATTTTTCCTTCCTTTTGTTCTGTTTTATAATATCTTGATTTCTCATAAAGTCACTAGCTTCCACTTGCTCCAATCTAACTTTTAATGTAACATTTTCTTCATTGCTCTTTTGCACCTCCTTTTCAATTTGGCTAATTCTACCTTTCAGGGCATTCTTCTCCTCATTGGCTTTTTGGAGCTCTCTTGCCATTTGAGTTAGTCTATTTTTAAGGTGTTATTTTCTTCAGTATTTTTGGGTCTCCTTTAGCAAGTCGTTGACTTGTTTTTCATGGTTTTCTCACATCACTCTGATTTCTCTTCCCAATTTTTCCTCTATTTCTCTAACTTGCTTTTCCAAATCCTTTTTGAGTTCTTCCATGGCCTGAGACTAATTCATGTTTTTTTCTTGGAGGCTTTTGATGTAGGGTCTTTGACTTCGTTGACTTCTTCTGGCTGTATGTTTTGGTCTTCTTCATCACCAAAGAAAGATTCCAAAGTCTGATTCTGAATCTGAGACTGTTTTCACTGTCTAGACATGTTCCCAGCCAACTTAGTTGACCCTTGAATTTTTCGGTTGAGTATGACTGCTTGTAGAGTAAAGAGTACTTTGTCCCATGCTTGATGGGCTGTGCTATTGTTTTCAGAGATAGTTCTACACAGCAAGCTCTGGCAGCTCCTCCTCCCCCAAGAACTGCAAGCCAGGACCTGGAGTCAGATCTGAGTAGGCTTTGCACTCCCATTCAGATCTGCAACTTAATTCCTCCCACCAGGTAGGCCTGGGGCTAGAAGCAACTACAGCCCCTGGGGCAGTTGCTGAACCACTCCTTTCACTCTGTCCCAGCAGTTTTTTCCCACTAAACTTCTCTGTTGTCTTTGGTGTTTGTGGGTTGAGAAGTCTGACAACTGCCACATCTCACTGATTCAGGGTGCTAGGGCTTGTTTGCCTGGCTCCCAGTCTGGTTGGTACAGGCACAGCCCATGGTGGGCTCTGCTTCCCTCCTCCCAGCTCTGTGCAATAGACCTTACTCAGCAACAATCCAAGCTGTCCTTGGCTGGAGCCCTGCTTCCCTCTGCTATTACATGGGTTCTCCAGTTCTAGCATTTGTTCAGAGCTATTTTTTATAGGTTTTTGGAGGGTCCTGGGGGAGAACTTTAGGCAAGTCCCTCCTTTCCAGCTGCCATCTTGGCTCTGCCCCCCTACTGTTCTGTCGACTTGTATTCTTATACATTTGACTCAGTTCTCTATAAATTTTAGAAATTAGGCCTTTATCAGAAATACTGGTGATAAAAATTGTTTCCCATCTTTCTGTTTCTCTTTTAATCTTGTTTGCATTGGCTTTGTTTGTGCAAAAAGTTTTTTTAATTTAATGTAATCAAAATTATCCATTTGGCATTTCATAATGTTCTCTATCTGTTGTTTGGAATTCTTCCCTTCTCCATTGATCTGACCGGTAAATCATTCCTTGCTCTCCTAATTTGCTTACAGCATTACCCTTTATATCTAAATTGTGTACCCATTTTGACCTCATTTTGGTATACCCTGTAAGATGTTGATCTATGCCTATTTCCAAATTGCTCTTTAAAATGGTTGAATCAGTTCACAATTCCATCATTTGTTGTTTTTCTTGTTCTTTCTTTTTTCCCTCTTCTCCTCTCCCTTTTTTTTGTTTGTTTTTCTTCTTGTTGTTCTTTTTATTCTTGTTCTTAAATGTGGTAGTTAAGGCAAAGAGAATATAAATGTTGCTTAATAATGACAATATAAATTAAACACACACACGCACATGCACATGCACACGCACACACACAGATACTCTACAACACCTCTAAAGAGAAGTTATTGATATGGCCGAATGTGTAATGGAGGGAAGAGACATTAATGCTGGCTAGAGTAATTTCATTCAGAAATTTAATAGTCGTAAATTTCCATAATAAGGTATCATGAGGAAGTACTTTGGTGAATTGATTTATTTAAGCTGGGAGTGGGGAGAGAGAGAGAGAGAGAGAGAGAGACAGAGAGACAGAGAGACAGAGAGAGACAGACACAGAGAAAGAGAGACAGAAAAGAGACAGAGAGACAGAGAGTGATAACTTGAAGAAGTCTTTTATATTATTAGCTCCAACAACAGTTCCTATCCAATCAAAGCATATCATAGTACCTATTCTTACCCTGAAATCCTCCAGTAATAGGCTTTGTCTAATCCAAAGGTACTCCAGACCTAATTTACCTCCTGCCTAAATTGAAAACCATATAAGCTTTGTTCTTTGGAGAGTCTTATCTGTTTGAGTGGGACTCCCTGCCTGGTGAGCTCAATAAACCCTGGATTGGATACTAAAGTTTTGGTTGGAGTTTGGTTATAGTTTTGGTTGTCGTTTGTTCTGGCACTGACAATTTTATCCACACAGTTAAAGTTAACACATATTTAGAATTAAAAAAAATTGTAAAATATTTTGACCAAGAAAGGTGATTTTTAATTCATAAACCAAGCAGTGTAACAACAAAAAAAAGACAGGAAAATAAATATTGGTGGGGTGGAGTCACAGCTAAGTAAAGACATCCTGAGCATAAAACTGCAAGGACAAGTCAGTGAAATCTGGGGAATATCTTAAAAGTTATATAATATATCCTAAAAGTCCTAGTCTTCAGTGAAATTTTGAGGATTCCCTTTGTGTGGAAGTAGCTAAATGTAACAGTGGACAGAGAACATGAATTTGAATCAGTAAGAGTTGTGTTTGAATCTTGTCCCACTTCCTAGATCTTAGACACTGGACAAGTCATTTAATATCTCTTTGCATTAGTTTGTTCCTCTATAAATTCATGGTAATAGATTATACATCCCAGAGTTGTTGTGACAATCAAATGAGTTAACATATGTAAAGCACTCTTCAACCTTAAAGTGCTTTCAAATACTAGAATTATTATATTCACATAGTAATAATAAATATTTTATAACATGCATTTTGAGTGTATCTTTGATGATAGAACGAACACTTATTAAATAGTATTCTAAGCACTATGGGTTTAAAGGCAAGCAAAAAGATAGCCTTTACCTCAAAGATTTTACATTTTAATTTGGGGGGGGGGCACACAACCCATGAGGAGGAACTAGAAAGGGGACCAGATACTTACTAGAAGGAAAAGAGGCCACTATTGAGAGGGAGAAGTCCAAAGAATGAATGTTGATGTGTGTGACAAGGAAGTATGGTAGGGCCTAGGGCCAAAGATTTTTCCAGAGTAGAAGGGAAGAGGGATGAGTTAAGAAAAGGGCAAGTCTGGGGAGTGAGTTAAATTCTGAGTGGGAAGGGAAAAGGTAACCTTTCACAAGAAAAATTACATAGTATATTTTGCCATTACACTATTAATTTCAAGGTATAGGATATACAACATTGGATTATACTTAGATTTTTACTATTTAAAAAGTATTTATTATGGCAAAGTAAAACACTGGGTAAAAGTCTCTCTTCAGACAAAGTGTCTTCTATTTTTATGTCAAAATGATTGAATATTCCTTGAAGGATATAACTGTTAGAACTTTATTTGACAACCCTCTGACAATATTTGAGTTTCTGTAGCTAAAATCTTCATCATTCTAGGGCCAAACTGAACTTCTCTGAACCTGGTTAGGCTACTCCTAGGAAAGCAGGTAGATGTGTTTGTGGAGTGGGAGTTGAGGGGTGGAAGTGAGGAGAGGGGAGAGAATGCTATGGAAAGAAGACAAGAGTTTAAGTAGGAGGACTTGGATATGAATGACAGAGCTTCTAGGTACTATCGAAAGTCACTTAAATCTAAGTCTCAGTTTCCTTTCCATTGAAAAGGACACTATAGTGACATTAGCTATTTTAAAAGACTGTGGTGATTGCAATGTGTCCTCAAATACTCAAATGATCTGGGACTTAATCAGTTGAATATTACCTCTTAAGATGACAATACCAACCTATCCATGCCTTTACATCTTGTGCAACCATTCTCCCTGTTGTTCCCAATATTCCCCACCTGGGGCCACCAGGTCTTTGGGAGGGAGCTAGAGACCTTTCTTGCTTTTCCCTAATGTTGCAAAGAAGCAAGTAGAGCCCTCAGATCATTCACCTGCCATCCTTCCCCTCAGAGGTATTGGATTTTCCATCTTTACATGTCTTCAACAGAGGCTGGGTGACTACTCATTAGATATATTATTGTATGAATGTTTCCTCTATGGGTTGTTCTGAATGCCACTGGGTCCTTCCAACTCTCAATTTTTCTAATTTTGTGAGTCTATTGATATACTAACAGTTAAGTAGCCTAGTGTCAGAAGGCATTCTCATACTGATACCTAGAATCATAGGACTGAAGGTGATATTAAAATGCCCACAAATCCATTGCCCTGCCTTCAAGGAAAAAAAGATGGAAGCTCTGCAGAATACCCTATATTAAAACAAACAAACAAAAAAAAACAAAGTATGTAATTGAGATTTTTCAGCCACCCTCAATAGCCCTCTCTGATATATAACCATGCTCATTATTAGAAAATTATTCACTCCCTCACATAAGTTAGTTAACATCATTTATCATATAGTTTAATATTAAATATATTAACCAAGATAACTTAGACAATTTATAGTTTTACTCTAGCATCTCAGTATCATTTTAAGAGTATTTTCTTTTGTAAAGCTCCAAAAGATACCTCACCTCACCAACTGCTTATCAGTCCTGTAACAAGATGTCTGAAGAAATAGAAATACCATTATCCATGAACGCACAAACCATTATAAATAACAACATTGTTACTTGAAACGTAACCACATGCAGTACATTATCAACTTCTCTTTCAGATGTAGTTCAGCATGAGATGGCTGAATAACAGGATAATCCAGGCTTCACAACATCTGTGCTACAGTAGGTTAGTCAAATGATCCAGAAAACAGTTTTTAAGGTTATATCCCATCCATTGTAGCTCTTTTTTATTGCCTTGGCGTTCAAACAGTCACCCAAATATGCAAAAAAAAATATAGGCCAGAAAACATTTTTATGTTTCACTTTGAGTGGGCTTCTGGAAATGAAGTTAATCATTTGGAACTGAAATATTCATAAAGAACATAGTATTAATGCCACAAACTGATTCTGATAAATGAGCCTCTCCAATAAGGTTTTGCGGTCAATGGGTAAGATGTGTTTCTATCCCCACTCTCACAGAACAGTGAAATTGCTTCCATGCTTTTGTGATAGACTAGGCCCTTTCAGTTTGTTTAGGCCATCTAGTTTCACTGGTTAATTTAAAGTTCTCCTAACTTAGGAGATGCTCAGAATACAAGATAAGTTTGTCATTTGAGGGCAAAATCATTAAATGGAAAATAGGAAGAAAAAAGTAAGAATCTTTAAAATGAACAAGGGGCTAAGACTTAATCTTTAGGAAATCATGATTCATATATGTGGACATATTCAGATATACATGTAAATAATGTGGCATATATACACATCTATGTGTATGTATGCATATACCATTGGGAGCTCATGTAGAAAGACTCACAAATATGCACACATGTATTAACAATTTCTATTAATTGTAGATGTTAAATTTGAAACAGCACTCACATAGCAGGGCTAGTAGTTCTGTAAGAGTACCTACAGAGGGATCTTTTATTTAATTGGTATAAGGAACTCCCAGTGAAGAAACTTTCTTTAACAATCAGCAAATAGCATGCAATATAGACTCTTAGTTGCCTTGGACAGTGAAAGGTTAAGTGACTGACGCAGAGCCATGTGATCAATGATTATCAGAGGTGGTACTTGAACCCAAGTCTTTTCAATTCTGGGGCTAGCTCTCTGTTTCCCTTATGCTATTCTACCTCTCAGAATATAATCTAACACACATCTGATACACCATAAACAATCAAATATACATTACAGTTACAAAAAGAGTAGCCCGAAATAGGTAAGCTACACATTTGTTGAAATATACATGCAAAATTTCAACTACCTTTACAAATGAGCTTCAATCAATAAACACTTATTAAATGTCTACTATGTGCAAGGAGCTAATAAACCAATGGGGAAACAACTTTTAAACAAATATGAACAAAGCAAGATGTGTGTGCTTGTGTGTGTGTGACATACACATACATTTATATGATAAATAGGAAATAATTATCGAAGTGAAGGCACTAGAATTAAGAGGGGTTGAAAAAGTCTTCTTGAAAATTATAAAAAGTGATCGAATAGATTATGGCAGAATCTATGCAAAAGCAAACTGGTGCCAGAGATGGTGTACAGACATGAATCAGGAGGAGACATTCCCAGGGGAATAGCAGAAACTGGTGCCAATAAAACTTGACAAGAATTTCTATTATTTACTTCTTTCCAAATAGGTGAAAAGACCCAAACCATGCCGTTTGAACCCTGAATAGTCTTTTTCAATTAACCATCAGCCAATGAGTACCTAGTGTACTTGTATATACCTAGCTTGATGTATATGCAGCTACAATACAAGGCTTCCTTGCTTTATCCACAAAGATCCTGGCACTGATGAATTGTGCCTATTTAAGTGTTCATCACTGAATAGCATCAATAACTCTGATAAATCATGCAACCCCAGGACCATGGTGGGCTCATTGAGATCCAAGTCGAATTTACTAAAAAAAAAAAAAAGATACAGCAGGTGCTGTCACAGCTACTGCTCCTGCATAAAACAATATTGGAATAAATTCTCAATGAGTTATGCTAAGTCTAGCACAGAATATAGCCCCTAGCACTAACACAAGGCCCAATTGGACTTCGATGAATAATTATTTATTTTTCTTATTATTATTGCTATTGTTTAGCTAATTACTGACAATGTTGTATGTCCTTGTTTCTCGGTGAGAATCTGTGTCATTTTTTCAAATGTATAAAATGTAATAAAATTCCCTAGGACTTGCCATCATTTTTCCCTCCTGCGATTTCTCCTTCGAGCATGCTCTTCAAGAGAAACTACTCTGAAAAATTGATCTCTGTGCCTAAAGGGCAAACTCTATAATTGACCACTAGCCATCATGTGTATGTCCTGGCTCCTCATGTAGAGACAAGAACTATATGTAAATGAATGTTGGGTTTGAACAATGCTGCGGACTTTTTTTTTCTCTTGAAGAATATTGGATTAAATTAGATTATTTCATCCCAGATTATCTTGGATGGACATTAGATAAATTGGACATTATCAACCAATCAGGATTAACTGTTTTCATCCATAGCTTTACCCTGAGGGAAAAGTTGGAGAAAGAGCAGTGAAATGCCGTTTTAAGGATATATTTAAATTGCCTTCAGATTGTTTTCTGAAAAGAAGTATCTTCTTATTTTATGTAGTCCATACTTCTAATTTTTTCTGCACAATGGTATTTTGTTGGTTTGTTTTGGGCATTTGTCACATTTTGTGGACTTAAAAAATTTAATCAGCGATGATAAGTGCTGTGGTTTTAGCTATATTGTCCATACACTAAGTCATCAAAGTGTAAAAATATATGTCCATGATGTTATATTTTGAGACTTTACGGTATCCATAGGTCAAAACCTTTCCATCATTTGGGGATCTTTCTCTACTTCTCCACTTCATTTGAATTCGAAAGAATATTATTATGTCTATACTATATGTATTATATTGTGCACTGCAAAGGGAATTCTGAGATTGAACAAAACAGACTGTACTAAAAAAGTAGCTTGACATCAAAGAGATTTTTAGTTTATATCATAATATCATTAATTTAGATCTGAAAGGGACCTTAGAAGGCATCAGGCCAGCCTCTTTAATTTAAATGTACAGCAACTGAAGTTAAGCAACTTGCCTGGTCATAGCTAGTTAGACTCGAGACAGAATTTGACACAGTTTTACTAGTCCAATGCCCCATCTTCTGCACATTGCTGACTCTCAAAAAAATGAATTTCCATAGGCCAGGAAGTATAAATAAGAAGAATAGTAAAAACATGATAATTTGAAAAGAAAGCGTTTGCTTTTCCTTAGGGAATTAGGGATAGTTAAGGAAGGCATTTGGAAAGATGGTATCTCAGCTGGTTCTTAGAGAAATTAAATGATTTTAAGAATGGAAGAAACCTGAATACACTTTCAGACTGAAGGGAAGGAGATATTGAATGAAGAAGGATATTTTGAAGATAAGAGAGTGGCATTATTAACCTCCTCCTTTATTCTCTTTTTTTCCTTTTGCTATCCATTACTATGCCCTATCTTGCTTTTCTCTCTAGATCTCTTAGGAGTTTTCTTTGGCCTCGTGCTTCCTTAATGTGGGTATTCACCCAGGTTCTATATTCAACCTTTCTCCACATTCTCTTCCTTGTTGATCACTTTCATTCTTACACCTTTAAAAGTGATGTCTCTGAAATTTGAATGCATCTTTGCATATCATCCCTTTCCCAAGGTCCAAAATTTAACTTTAAATGCCTACTAGACATTTTCGCCTTATTCAGATAACATTTCAAAATTAACAAATTAAAAAAAAATGATTAACATTTCCTCTTGACTTCCTCCTCATAGTGAACTCCTTATTCCTCTGCTAAAAACTCTCTCATTCTCCCAGATTTTCAGGCCTGAAGCATTCAAATTCCTGTTGATATTTCCCTCTTTCAACCACCAAATCCAATTAATCCCTGAGTATTTTCAATTATTCTTATGCATTATCTCTTCAATCTGTTCCCTGCCATTCTATCTGCTCTGCTGCCCTTAGTCATACCCTCATCAACTTTGGATTGATGTATTTTAATAACCTCTTAAGTGGTTCTTCTGCCTCTAAAAGTTCTTCTTACAAATTTTTATGTAGCCGTGATACAGCCTATTAAAATACCCTCAGTGCTTCCTATTCTTCACTGGATAAAATCCAAAATCCTTAGCCAACATTTAAAACCCACTTCAACATGACCCTGGTCTAGACACCACAGCTAATCAATGCTAGACTCCTTCATTTGGAAAAACAAACAAACAAATAAGTAAGTTAACAAATGAACATTTATTAAAAATATGCTATTATTCACGCACTATGCTAGATGCTGAGGATAAAAGAGAAACAACCACCACTACCATCACTACAGTGAAAAAAATAAACAACAAAACCAATGAATCAATTCCTATCTTGAGTTTATATTCTATCTGAAATTCCCAAATTATTCCTTCTCTATTTATTTATTTGTTTGTTTCTAGGGCTTCATTCTGTGATTACTTAAATTCCTCTTCTGGGTACCTTTGTTTGTCAGTGAGTTTCAAATATTCAGTTCAACAACAACTTCCACTATGCAGTCTTACTAAATGTCCAACCAACTCTTTCTTATGAGCTAACCAATTATTAATAGGAATCTTAGACATACATTTTATCTTACATAAAAGGTAAACGGTCTGATCCAATGAATCCCTTATACTCAGTCTTCGATATGTACCTTATGTTTCTCCTATCTTCTATTAAGTTGAGGATTTTTTTTAACAAAGTTTTGAAAATCTAAGGGTCTGTCAAATGTCCATTTTTTAAAATATAAGATAATACTTAAATTTGAAGGGTATGACATTTTCTGCCAGAGCCCCAGGTCTTTTGCTCTTCCATATATTGTGTTCCAAGACTGCGGTCCCTTAACGTCTCTGCTGCTAGGTCTTGTGTAATTCTACTTGTGGCACCTCATATTTAAATTGTTTTAATCTTGATAGTTTTAAAATTTTATCCTTAAGCTGGGGGTGTCAGAATTTTACTATGATATTCCTGTGAGTTTTCCTCATAGGATCTCTTTTAAGTGGTATTCGATGGATTTTTTTCCATTTCTACTTCCTTGCCTTGTTCTAATGCTTCTTGACTATTTTCTTTAATTATTTCTTGTATTATTATATCAAGATTCTTTTTTTTTTACTTTTGAACATCTATTTTTTTTAAAACCTTGAGTTCCAAATTCTGTCCCCTCTTCCCTTCCCATCCACCCTCCCTAAGAAGTCAAGCAATTCAACATGAGCCACATGTGTAACATTATGTATAACCCCTCCACAATACTCATGTTGTGAAAGACTAACTACATTTTGCTTCTTCCTAACCTATCCCCCTTTATTGAATTTTCTCCCTTGACCCTGTCTCTTTTCGAAAGTGTTTGTTTTTGAATATCTTCATCCCCATCTGCCCTCCCTTCCATCATCCCCCCTTTTCATATCTTCTTCCTCCTTCTTTACTGTGTGGTAAGATACACAACCAAGTATGTATGATATTCCCTCTTCAGGTCACATCTGATGAGGGCAAGATTCACTCATTCCCCCTCACCTGCCTTTTCTTCTATTATTCCTCTCTCATTGCTTATTCATCTTCACCTCATCCTATGCCCACTCTCTCTCTCTGTATATATGTATATATATATATATAATATATATATATACACATACACATATATGTATATATATATATACACACACATAAACATATATATATACACATACATAAATATATACACATATACACAAATGTATATACACATGCATATTCCCTTTAGCGACCCAAATATTGAGGTCTCATGAATCATACACATCATCTTTCCCTGTAGGAATGTAAACAAAACAGTTCAACTTTAGTAAGTCTCTTGCAATTTCTTTTTCTTGTTCTTTTTCTTGATTATCTTTTCATGCTTCTCTTGATTCTTGTGTTTGAAAGTCAAATTTTCTATTCAGCTCTGGTCTTTTCACTGAGAAAGCTTGAAAGTCCTCTATTTTATTGAAAATCCATATTTTGCCTTGGAGCATGATACTCAGTTTTGCTGGGTAGGTGATTCTTGGTTTTA
>JAQQSZ010005811.1:0-13772 GCA_028646595.1 Phalanger gymnotis | reverse complement strand
CTGGTCTCGTTGGTCCACACCACCCATGCTGGGCTCTGCTCCGCTCAGCTCTGCTCCCCTCTGCTCCCAGCTCTGTGCGGGATAGACCTTACCCAGAGACTATCCAGGCTGTCCTGGGCTAGAGCCCTGCTTCCCTCTGTTATCCTGTGGGTTCTGCAGTTCTAGAATTGGTTCAAAGCCATTTTTATAGGTTTTTGGAGGGACTTGGTGGGGAGCTCATGCTAGTCCCTGCTTTCCAGTCGCTATCTTGGCTCAGCCCCTTGGGATTTCCTATTTCCCTTGTACTTATTCTGTTCTCTGATTTGCATTCAAGCCCCTTCCTTATTGCAGATTGCTTGAGCCAGGTTGCCCCTTTCCCTTGGGTGCATTTCATGACTCCCCAGGGCAGCTGTGAGACATCTCTCTCTATTTCTGTTGCCCCCTGCTAGTTATCTGTCTGTGCTCACTAACTCCCCCATTAGCATCACTCCTCCCCTTGTGTCCCTATTCTTTCACTCTTTCTCCTTCAGCCCTTCAGTGACTCTACATCCCTCACAGAATCAAAGGTCTTAAAATCTAAAGACTTGGAAGGGACCTCAAAGGTCATTTAATCCAACCTCCCACCCCATGCACAAAGTCCCTCAAAAGCATCCACAGATACATTGAGCCTCTGCTCAAATACTTCCAGCAACAAGAGAGACCCCCCACTGCATGATCACTACCCAAGCAGCTGATGGGTACAATGGATAAGAGTGTTGGATTTAGAGTCAGAAAGATGAGTTCAAATCCTATCTCAGCTTCTCCAAGGGCTCCTTATCACCTACGGAATCACATATAAAATCCTCTGTTGGGTGTTTAAAGCCCTTCATAAGTTAGCCCCTTCCTACTTTTCCAGTCTTTCTACCTTATACCCCATAATCTGCCCTTTGAGTTAGTGACACTGGCCTCCTTGCTGTTCTTCCGGGACACTCCATCTCCTAGCTCCCAGCATCTTTGCTGACTGTGCTCCATGTTTGGAACATTCTCTCATTTCATCTCTGCCTCTTGGCTTCCCTGGCTTCCTTCAAGTCCCAATTAAAACCTCACTTTCTACAGACAGTCTTTCCCATAATCCCTCTTAAATTGGCTTTTCTTCTGTTGACTATTTCCAATTTATCCTCTATATAACTTGTTTACATGTTGTCTCCCCCGTTAGAATGTGGGTTCTTGAAATTCTTTTGTCTTGAGGTAGCGAGGTGGTGCAGTAGATAAAGCACTGGGCCTGGAGTCAAAAAGACTCATCTCCCTCAGTTCAAATCCAGCCTCAGACGCTTACTAAGCTGTGTGACCCTGGGCGAGTCGCTTAACCCTAATTGCCCCCCAAAAATGAAATCTTTTGTCTTTGTATCCCCGGTGCTTAGTACAGTGTGTGGCACATAGTAGGTGCTTAATAAATGTTTGTTGGCTGACTGTTAGGTATGTAACCCTGAGCAATTCACAACTTCTGTCTGCCTCACCTTCTAAAAGTGTAAAATGGGGATAAAAGCACCTACCTCATGAGATTGTTATGATAATAAAACAAGATAACTTAATATAAGGTACTTTGCAAACCTTAAAGCACTATGTAAATTCCAGCCATAATTATTATTATGAAGTGGTCAGTTCCATTGCTGGAAAATCCTCATTGTTAGAAAATTCTGGGGCAGCTAGGTGGTGCAGAGGATAGAGCACCAGCCCTGGAGTCAGGAGCTGACTTGCATTCAAATCCAGCCTCAGACACTTTGACACTTACTGGCTGTGTGGCCCTGGACAAGTCATTTAACCTCAATTACCTTGCAAAAAAAGAGAAAGAAAGAAAATTCTTCTTTATTTCAAGCCTAAAGCTACCTCCCTGTAACTTCTATCAATTGGTTTCCTTCTGCTCCCTACAGCCATCTCCACAGAATGTCTGCTCCCACCCATCCCCATAGAACAACCCTGAAGTTACATTATGTCATCAGACCCTTTGTGTGTGGTGGGGTTGGAGGGAGAGGGAGATGAAGACAGTGAGAGTCTCTCCAGATTCTGTTAGGGAAAAGGAGAGATGGAAGGAGAGCCATGAGCCACTCAGCTAAGAATGGATTTCCAGGGTAAGCTCTTTGTTCTCCTCAGCCTGAGCCCCAGGAGAATCCAAAAAGATGCATGAACATGGGGAAAGAGGCCAAATTCCCTTTTCCCTTTTTTATTTGTAAAAAAATAACACCATCTTTCTTTCTGTGAGAAAAATATTTTCTTCTATTTCAGTAAAAACTTGGATGCTTTTATATTTTTATTAAATATTAAAACAATAATTCTCTGAGAATAAAAGCTAAAAATTTCCAAGATGACCCAGATTTCCAAGGAAGCTTTGAATAATAGACAGAATCTACTGATGCCTAGTATTTGATGTCCCCATTATTCTTGAACCTGTCAGCAATGATCCAATGAGGACGACAAGGCACAAAGAGGACTTATCTTAGATGCATGTAAGTATAAATGAAAGGCAATGAGAGAAGGCTCGAGGATCCCTGGACTTATTGCAGGATGCCATGTTGGAGTGGAATTCAGTCAGCTCCTTTCCCTTCTTCCTGGTGTATCTCTTTGCACATAGAATGTGGGTTCTAATAAATATTTTTTCATTCACTCATCTCAGGGGGCATAGCAATGCAGGGTGAAAAGCTAGGTAATGATGCTATTTCTCCTTTCTGGGGCAAGGGGATCTACCTATTTTCTCCCTACCACACTCCGAATCACGGGGAGCACTCCCAGAGAACCTGCCATCTCACTGAGAGCTAAGTGGGACGAAGCTTCATCTCGCAAACTTTGTAGGAATAGTTGTCCCCGTGACCTGTCTTCCAGTTGATTCCATCAGCCGGGCTCTCATGGGGCCCTCTCAGGTACTGACCATTGAGGTTGGACAAATGGCAATCATTGTACCACCAGGCCCCCTGGTAAGTCACAGCACAATTGCCTTCATATGCATCGTTGTCCCGGTCTCTGGTAGTGAAGCCAAAGTGGTTGTGGTACATCAGGGAGTCACCTGCAGGAAGTCATTATTAGCAAATACAGATAGGTCATTTCCCAAAGTGAGTAACAGGCAGGACAGTTATCCCTTCCATATCTGGGGGTAGGGAGGTAGGTAGGAAGGTAGGTAGGAAGGTAGATAGGGGTGTGGCACCCCCATCTGGAAAATCCAAATAAAATTTTTTAGTCCTTCCTTTGTATCAGAGAAGAAATCTGAATATTTTTGCTTTTTCTTTTATGGAGCATCTAAAGTACCTTATTGTAAAATTTGGGTTAAGTATTTGATCATATGCTATTATACAATACCATACACATATATTATGCATTTCTGAGTTTCAAAACTTTTTCTGTATCATCTGCTGGCCTTAGTGTGTCATCTGTAGCTTCCACAAAACTCCCCAAAAATTTCCATTTAATTTCTCATGCCAGTCTGTGATGTATCAAAACTGTAATCTAGAGAAATCCTAGAGATGGTTTGTCTGAGGGGGGAAGAAAGATAAGGAACAAAGGTGAACAAAGTCAATGGATCGCTGACCTTCCTGAGGAGTTTGGGGAAAGGATTCTGATGGCTTTGCTGAGTTATGAACTGACCTCCTTCTTAAAGAGTACAGATGAATGTGATACATCCCCAGGTGAAATTGGGAAACAGAGAATTTTGCAATGATAGGTCGTTAAAAAAAAAAGACCCTGGGTTAAGAATCATGATACCTGTGCTTTGACATCAACTTTTCTATTCACTAGCCATGTGTCAGCAAGTTCATGCTCTCCCTGGGCTTTCATATTCTCACCTGTAAAATGGGCGTAATACTACATGCCCCACAGACCCCACAGAAATCTTGTGCAGATAGAATTGCTGGTACTTCTGTCACCCACCCACTATATTTTATTTTGTAGAAGATAAGATCCCTGAGTGCAGGAACTGTGTCTTTTGTCCTTGTTTTCCCAGTGCTTGAGAGGCAATATGGCATAGTGGATAGAGAACTGACCTCTGAGTGAGGATGACCTAGGTTGGTGCCTTCCCTCTGACACATGTCACCCTGGACAAGTCACTTAACCTAGCTAGGTGACTCTCTTAAGCCTAGAAGTTTCAGAGAAGGTGCTGACCTGCATTGGTGGGAGTTTCATCATCCAGAAACTCCCTATATCAATGAAAACAGGTCCAGTCTCCATCCCTGTACTATGCCTCATATTGGAAGTGCCCTACACCCCCATGGCTCCTCCCTCTGATTGGCCGGTTCCTCCCAGGCCCTCCAGTTTAAGGAGGAGGCTCAGGCTAACCATGTCTTCATTTTTCTCCAGGCTCCACTGAATCTCCACAGGACTTTCTCTACCATAGCCCTTCCATGAGTAACTCTATACCAGGGGTGGGGAACCTGTAGCCTCAAGGTCACATGTGGCCTTAAGGCTTCAGACTGGACTAGAAATCCACTAAGAGCAGGAATTATATCTTATTTATGTTTAAATGTCCCCCAACACTGCTGAAACAAATCAAAAGGCATGATACATTAGGTGAAAAATCACTCCAAAAATTAAAAGTACTAATGAATACTAATGAAGATATTTGACTCTGGTTAGCTGACCAGAGCTGGGATAAGACATTTGTGTACTTTAAGCAATGAAAAGGTATTGTCATTATAATTATGGGATGGATTGAGTATGAGCTTCAAGTTCAAAAACTTCGGGTTCAAATCCTACCTCTGATACTTACTATCTGTATGATGCTGGGCAGCTCACTTCTATGGGCATCAGATAATTCTCTAGGACATACCTATTATGTTAAATATAAGGTGGCAATCTATGTTGGTGGAGAGAGTCTCCAAACTGAGGAAATCATAGATCCTTCCCATATTTACAAATCTTCACAATGATCCTCAGGGTCATTATATGTTGTATTCCATAATTCTCTACAATTCCTTGATTTTTTCTCTCCCCTGTAGGATAATGGATCAATCCTTCACCCACCTGCATTTCCATCCACAAAGGCCCCCAGACTCAGTTTGTAGTTCTCAGTCTCCCCAGCAATCTTGAATGACCTATACTTAGCAAAGTGGTGATTGTGGTCAAAGTCTTGGAGGTCAATTCGGAGTTCACTGTCATCTAAGTGAGAAAGTTGGACAGCACCTCATCTATCATGTCTCATGCTCCCAAGACGGGGTGGGGGTAGTGGGAGCCTTAGGTTACTGGGAGTAAGCACAGTGTAGCAAAAGGGAATCCTTTCCCTCCTTAGCATCTTTTTTCTACTCCTTTTGGACCATCACCCCTCACCAGACCTAGAACATTTGGAGGGTTCCTCACAGCATGGGAAAAAAGGGCGGATCTTATGTTGCAGTAGAGTTGAATACTCTAACGGGTTATTCCACACCCCTCAATGTCTTGCCAAACCTCAATCCCAGAACTACAAGACACTGAGGTGTCTAAAATCAGATCTGAAAACTGTATCTCATGTATTACTGTCCACAGCATGAGAAGCATCTGAGTCTTCATTATAATAGAGGAGACAACTACTGTCTAAGCCTCTGAGAGCAGAATTTTCTGTAGCTAAAAATGTTTGCATTTATTTTTAAAAGCATTAAATTATACTCCTTGTTTTGTCTCCATACATGTTTTGCCTCAGTCACTTGCCTGGCCTGCCTTTATCCTGGTTGAGCTCAGTCCCTGCACTTAAGTCAGCAAAGGATAGCCATTCCCCAAAACTTGGTCAGGACCATCTAACTTCACTAAGGAAATTCCCAGAATGAAACTGTCCCACAACTTCTCCAGGCTCCTGTTGACCTGTCTTGCTAGGTAGAGAACCAGGGAGGAGCCTATGGACCCAAAGTGGTCTCCATCCTACATCCAGAAAGAGAGCAGAAACCAGGCAGTCCTACCAGAACTGCTGCTCTCCCCTCCAGACATACACCCTAGAACCTCACCCTGAGCTGTCAGCAAGTGAAGATTATCATTTCCCAACCAAAACTCCCCCAGTCTGCTGCCAAAGCCATTCTTGTAAGAAACCCAGGACCGGAAAAAGTTCACAGACCCATCAGCGCGTCTCTGGAAAACCTGTGGAGAAGGGGAAGAACCTCCCCTGCAACCCCAAATAAGTGTTCCTGCTTCCCCCTTCCCCTCTCCCTCCCAAGGACAGGATAAAAATATAAGCACCTGATACTACTAGCATGAACTGTACATTGGTCTCCCAAGAGCAAGGCCCAGGAACCCTATCCAGTAGAACCCTCCAGTAGGGTACATTTTCCCACCCTCACACAAGATGATTGCCTCTCTCCTCAGAGCACAGCTAGACCAGGCTGAGATATAGCTTAGATCATGCAAAAAGAGAATAGTTCAGCTGGGTTCCCTAAAGTTGATGGTTGTAACCCAGGCCCAAGCTGGCCCTATCCACTGTGGGGCCAGGCTCAGCCCTAAGCATTGCCTTAAGGTGATCTCTAGTTCCCTCCCCACATTGACTATGGAAACCTCCTCTTGCCCTCCTCCCCTTTCCCTTTCTGGCTGGTGTTGCTGAGACAAAGAGGCTGCCCTGGGCACTTGGATGTGGGTGGGATCAGAACTGAGACTCCAGGTCAGAACTGCAAACTTTACTCTCTTAGAAGCATCTATTTCCTGAGGGGCGGGAGGCAGAAAGAATGAACTACAGCAGAAGCAGCTCTCCAGGGCAGCAGGAGAGATGCACTGGATGAGCTGGGCTTATACTCACAGTCCAGCCTCCTCCATCAGTGTTCATGTCACACAGCACAGTCAGAGATTTGCAGTCAGGGAGGTAGATGGTATACCAGCCACTAAGGGTATTGCCTCTACCCAGCAGCTCCTTACAATTTCTTGCCCCTGGGGAGACAAAAAGTTAGAAATGGACAGGGACAAGACCACCTCTTCCACATACCCTGCCACTCCAACTTTGGGTGCCACTAGGAAGCCTAAGGCAATGGAAAGGTTGGAGGGGAGAATTAGCAGCTATGGGGGAGCGATACTTGCTCTCACATGCTTCTGGGTAGTGGAAGAAACAGGCTGACAGAGTCTCTCAGAGTCCCCTAAGCCCTATGGAAATTTAGGCTGGTTCTCCTCTGGAAATAATGAGCAACTGGACACACCTGAACCTTTGACTCAGCCTTCTGGCCCTGCACTTGAGCAGCAAGAAAATGAGCCCCTGGGTCAAGGGGAGGGGTAGGAAGTCAGGAGAAGCAATCACCTGTCTTGCACAGCTGAGTTTCCAGCTCCTCACCTATATAAGGGAAGAAAATAATCAAGCGCTTGGAAGTCAGGACCTTCATTCACATTTTGCTTTTAGGCTGTGACTACATACAATATAATAACAAAACACAACACAGCAGATATTAATTAAGAACCTACTATGAACAGGGCATCGAGGAGAGGCAAAATTTTAGATAATAATAGCTAGCATTTATGTAGTCTGAAGATTTGCAAAGCACTTTAAAAAGATGATTTCATCTTATCCTCATACCAACCCTGAGTGGTACTTGTATTATCATACCCATTTTACAAATGAAGAAAGTAAGGCAGATAAAGATTAAATGACTTCCCCAGCTAGTAAGTAAGGATGGATTTGAACTCATGTCTTCCTGACTCCAGACCCAGCATTCTAGTCCTCTAATTCCAGAAACAGTGCTCTTTCCACTGTCTAATCTCATACCCTGATTCCAATGTTATTTTCATATATCCACAATAGGATTTCTACCCTAACACAGATGTCAGGGCAGCTAGGTGGAGCAGTGGATAGATTGCCAGGACTAAAGTCAGGAAGACTCATTTTCCAGAGTTCAAATCTGACTTCAGAGACTTACTAGCTGTGTGACCCTGAGCAAGTCACTTAACCCTGTTTGCCTCAATTCCCTATATGTAAAATGAGCTGGAGAAGGAAATGGCAAACCTCTCCAGCATCTTTGCCAAGAAATCCCCAAATGGGGTCATGAAGAGTAAGACTTGACTGAAAAACAACCAAACAACCACCACCGCCCCATTGCAGAGTCCCAGGCTGAGCCACAGGGGAATCAGGGCAATTTTTTTCCCAAGTGTCCTGCCCTCTCCCAACTCAGAAATATTGCCAGTATCAGAGGATGGATCCATGTAAGGAGCTCCTTAGCTCTTGAAGTTTTTTCTCTTAGACACAGAAGGCACCATGATCTCAGGGCTGTTTCTCTTCCACCCTAAAATTTCATCATTGCAGTCATTCCCAAGGCTAAAGGCAATCTATGTCCCTCTCATCTCTCTTCATACACACAAACACACACAGACAGGATGAACACCGTCTGGGAAAACTGTTAGTGTTCTCTCCCCCCTCGAATGATCATCAGGTGGCACCATGGTAGATAAGGGTGTTGGACTTGGGAGCAGAAGATTTGAGTTCAAATTCTGCTTCAGATACTTATCAGACTGTGACTCTGGACAAGTCACTGAACTCTTCTTGTCTTCCATTTCCCAATCTATACAATGGGGGGTAATAATAATAAAAGCTCCTACTTCTCAGGGTTGTGAGAATCAAGTGAGACAAGGTTTGTAAAGCTCTTTGCAACCCTTAAAGCACCACATAAACATTAGCTATTATTGTTATGTATATATGTATGTGTTTCCATGCTATGCTTCCCTCCCAGAGCACATAAACTCCTGGAGGAAAGAGAGTGCCTTTCATTTTGTCTTTGTAATGAAGATAATTATAATCCCCGCCCCCCAATCTGCTCTACCTAGAGCATACCCCTATTTCTGGGCAAGGCATTTCTTAACATTTCGATTAAAAAAGCTCTTTCAGTAATGCATTATCACATCTTAGAATCCTTATCATGGAAAATTCTTCAGGTTTAACCTTAATGCCTATACATTTCAAATGTAGGACTGATTGGTCCTGTTCTAAACCAGAGGACCTATAATAGAACCATAGACCCACAGAAATAGAACCTTACCTATTCTTCCAGGCATCCCAGGATCTCCTTTTTCTCCTAGGAATAGAAATTGATTCGGAACTAGATAAGTAACTCATCTAGATTACAACCTCTTATAATGGCCCAACTCGAGACTGCAAAAAAGTAACAGCTCAGTTGGTATTGGCTATTCTCTGAATGGAGCAAATAACTTGGCATTGGCCATTTTTTGAGTGGAGATAGAGACAGTTAACCATAGTAGAAACTGACTATGGACCTGCAGAGACTGTCTCTGACTACTGAGATAACATGAGACATACCCTGATGGGTCTTCCATCCAGAGTCTTCATTTCTACAGACTTAAATACAGCTTGCTTTCTGGAAGCTTGTTAGCTAGGTTAAATGCCCGTTCCTTAGTTTATTGTGTGCCTAGATCACCAGAGAAGTTGGGGGAAAACAAATGGGGTTCTGTTTGGCACAACTTTGTTTCCTGATTTGCAAAATTTTCCAAGGCTGGGTTCTGAGGGAAAATTGAAGCCCAGAGTTTTTGCTCTAGAGATGTACTAGTTATATGAGCCTCTGGGCCTAGAACAGGAAATTCGTGTTTTGTTTTGTTTTTTCCCATCTGAGAGAAATTGGGTCTCTAGGAACAAAGAATCCAGTGTGGACATTAAGATCTCCTCACTGCTGCTGCTCAAGAGAAACATGGCCTGGAGGGGAGTCTACACTTCAAGTTATCTTAGGAGGACAAGTGCTTTACCTTTTTATTTTTACTGCAATATGTTCATTTCATGGCAATTTTCCATCTGTTTGTAGAGGAAATCTGGAGCACCTGGAAATTTCTGACCTACTCTGCCATCTTCCCAAAATGCCCCCAAAAAACACACTGAGGTTTCTCTCACCTGGAGATTATTTGTCTTCCATTCTGTCCACCTTACCTTTGGGACCCTGTGTTCCTGACTCTCCTGGGTTCCCAGGGGGGCCTCTTTCCCCTGTAAATACCAAAAAGACGAATGCTAAAAACATATCTTCCCGTAAATACCGATTCCTCTAAGTTCCATTCTCTCCAACATTCCAAGGGGCCACCTATATCCAAGCCTAGTCCTTGAGGCTTCCATACCTACTCTCCTATGTGGTCAGCAGCCCCCAGTGGTGTTACTAGCTTGTGCCAAATTAATTTCTGAAACTGCTCACAAATCCACAGACCAAGGCTGTATTGTCTACTATAAACAGCAATATATTACTGGCCTAAGAATAAACTCAAAAGGCCCAAATCCTGTACTGGTTCTATTACCTTCTTTGTGGCTCACTAGAAAAAACCTGAAGACAGAGGATTTGAGTACTGGTTCTGCCCCTTATGACCTCCTGCAAGTCACTTAACGTCTCTTGGCCTCAGTTTCCTCATACATAAAATGGGGAAGTCCGATCATATGATCTTTGATTCAGTAGGAAGGGACCTCTGAGTAAGAGTACTTGGTTCTTAAGTTTTGCTTTTCTGCTTAAATCTTTTTTTCTCAACCACCAAACATAAGGAAAGTATGTGCAGATAGCTTTTCCTTGGCTACCTTCTCCTCCTCCTCCCTACAACTGGCCCCCTTTCCTGTACAGATGTTCTGTGCAAGGCCAAATAGGGAAGATTTTGCCTTGGAACTCTAATAAAACCCCATATTCAAAGTCACTGGGAGGCCAAATGCCCAAAAAATGTCTTTAGCTTCTCTTTTCATAACAGCAAAAAACTAGAAACTAAGAAGGTGCCTATCAATAGGAGAATAATATTTTATGAATTTAAAAAACTTTATTCTAAGAAAAGCCTTCAACAGACTGCCAAGGGGGTCTAGGACACAAGTGAATTATAAGAATCAATCAATCAACCAAGAAACATTTATTAAGTACCCACTATGTGCCAGGCACTGAATCAAGTTTTGGGGATACAAAAAGGGACTAAAACAGTCCCTAACCTCGGAGAGTTTACAGTCTAAAGAAATGGTTCCAGCAAAACCTGGGAAGATTTGTATGAACTGATGTAGGTAGCATGAGTAGAACCCAAGAACAATTTATTCAATGAACACAACATTGTTACACAACTTCGAAAGACTTAAGACCAACCACAATTCCAAAGAACCAATGATGAAGCAGGTAACTCACCTCCTAAAGAGGTGGTGAACTCAGGGTGCAGAACAAGATAGATGCTTTTGGACATGGTCAATGTAGGAATTTGTTTTTCTTGCCTATGCTTATTTATTACAAGCTTTTTTTTATTCCTCAATTGTGGGGAGAGCAGAAGGTTAGTGGGAGGGAGAAAAAAACAACTGTTTGTTCCTATAAAAAATTAATTTAATTTGAAAATAAAAGAGGAAAGGAGGTAAAAATAAACTGTGGCCTCTAAAATAGGCCTGGCTGTCAAGGCTGTTCAACTTGTTCTCCTCTAGACCTTCTCTAAATCTTAACAAAGGAAGAAAATAGGAAACAAGTGAAAAAATCTTTCTGAAAACAAGTCCCTCCCTTTAACATTAGGAAAGCTCATCTAGGAAATGATACTTCACCCACTTGACACCCATATTGCCATTTTCTTTGCACAATTATAAGACTTTCAGAAATTCTTGTTTACTGAATATCATGAGCTATGTGGATGAGGGATGGGGCCTTCTGCTGAGACAGACAACTTCCGTTTTCAATCCAGAGCTCTAAAATGCCATGACCTGCACGATCCTGTCCTACTTCCTCCTGTTCCTTCTCTGGGAGAAAACTATTACAACCCAGTTTAAAAAAATCTGTTCTATTTTTCTCATTTGTGCTTTCAAAAAATGATCAGAGAAAGAAAGTGTCTGTTATCTCAAAGATGTTCCTGGCAGAAGGCCAGGTTTGAGAGTTTCGTGGGCTAGGTATTGAGAGATTAGCTAGTCATAGTTTAGCTGAGTAAAAAATAATCTTTAACCATTTAAAAACAGGTACAAATTAGTTTGTATACAAAAAATGAATTTAACGGAGGAAGAAGGTCAGTAACTTAGATGTGTGGTTGCCAAAGTAACTCTTTCCTGAATGGAACAAAAAAAGACAGTCACTAGGAAAGAGGTTGTGTTAAAATACAGTCCATGGCTCAACGACTTTTTCTACCTTTTCTGCTCATGAGGAATATTGGGACTAGGAGCTTGGAACTTGAAGTGTGTTGGGGGGGGTGAACAGAAAGAGGGGGGCATATAAAGAGAGTTAAGGGGGTGAGCTTTGCTTGGGCAAATTGAAAGCAAATTCTACCAAGGTAGTTAGACCAAGGTGCTCTTAGAATTAAAAAGAGAATATTAAGGAAGATATTTCCCCCAAAAAATAGTTGGGGAATTTTCATAATATATAAAGCATATGCAACACATAGGGATAAGAGACTGGACCAGTGATTTCATTGGTATAAGAAATTCCAGGGTAAGGAAACTCCTTTTACCAATGAAGGTCTGCAGCTTGTCTGCATTTATCATCTTAGAGAGTTGCCTCCAAATCACTGAGAGATTAAGTCACCCTGCCCAAGATTACACAGCCAATATGTTTTAGGAGTAGGACTTGAGTATAGGTTTTTATGACTTCAGAGTCAAATTCTCTACCCACTACCCCACACTTCCTATAATATGCATTATGCATACAAATATAAATTAATTACTATTTATGTCATTTTAATTATATTAGATCTTTATAGGAAAAAGAAACCTAATTAGATAAATGGCTAGATAAATTTGCTAATCTGTACCCTCTTGATTACCCAAGCCCAGAGAAAGCCTGGCCAATTGGTCCGTGCAACTATAACCTAAAGCACATTACTAACTTCCTTGCATCAGCTAGAATTATAGACAGGTAAAGTGCCTAGAATTCTGGAAATAATCCCTTTCTCTAGGGCTGGAGCACCAACAAGCATATCACCCCCAATCTCTCAACATCTCTGTTCTTAGAAAGATACCTATCATTCCTGGAAGTCCAATTTCTCCTTTTGGACCAGTTGCTCCAGGAAGTCCAGGACAGCCTTGAAGGATAGCAAGTTTTTCAGAAGCCCCAAGACCCACAACTTTCACATCTGCAAAGAGAGAATCATAAATTCAGCAGACATTTTTTAACTTGGGCATACAATGGTATAAAGTCATTGTCCTACCCTCCATCAATTTATTTTTGGTACCAATTAAAATAGCAAGGGAAAAGAAAAAGTCATTATAGTTTTAATATGTACCTGACTTCTTTTGTCTTTTTTGTTTGTTTTGATATACCCAGCTCCTAGCACAGAGCCTGGCAGATGATCGAAGCTTAATTAATTGAGTATTGGTTGACTGATTATTTAATACATAGTTCCACATTTGTCCACTACTACCTAACAGGATTATTGTAGAGATAAATGAGAATGACTTTAAATGAGAAAGTGTTGTAAATTGTAAAGCAGTACACAAATACTCATTATTGTAACAATAATTTTCCTTTGTATACTAGTTAAATATTGACTTTATTCATGGGTGTTTTCAATCTTGTCTTCCTGATGACTATTAACTCCCGGGAAGAGTAAAGAGCATAAGCCTTGCCCTGGAGGAGTTGTGAAACGAAGGCAAACATACAACTAAGTGTAAAATAGTGTGGTATCCTTTAGAACCTAAACACTCAACAAAATCAAAGTAAAGGTTTGGTCAGAGGTGAGTCTTAGGTTAGACTTCAAATAAGTTTAGAGTATGCAGGAGAAGAAAGGAAGAGAGAGGTCAGAGAAAGCATTGCAAGCAGCATGATCCAAGAAAGGCAAACAAGAACAAGCCTGGTACCGGTGAGGGTCATTGAAAAGTGTTAGAGATCACTAGGAAGTAAGTTAAGAGAGGTAGGTGGGGCTTTGGACGTCAAGATGAGGAGCCTGGCTTTGTTGGGAAGCAATAGAGAGTCTTTTTGAAGCAAGGG
>JAQQSZ010005808.1:0-13773 GCA_028646595.1 Phalanger gymnotis | reverse complement strand
GTGAGCAGTAAACAAGAAAAATATTTGTCTTAAGACAGGGCCGGATGTTAACTAGGTACATTAATCAAGCTGTGATACAGCGCTCTGCAAAGTCAGCTATAATAAGTGTTTTTCATGACTCTTGTACTTTAAATACAATAACAGCTCACATCTTGGCTGGACTTTATGAAGCCTTTTACATGCCTTATTTCAATTAATCTTCACCATAACCCTCTGATGAAGATAGTGCAAGTACAATTTCTACCGTTTTACAGAGAAAAGTAAAAGGGAGTGAGTGGTAAGATTCATAAAAAAAAAAAAAACTTTTAAAATGCAAAAAAAGAAGATTTAATTTCTTGGACTCACAGGCCTGAAGTTGGAAAAGACCTAGAGCTCACCTACCCCCAACATCTTCATTTTACAAATAGGGAAACCAAGGCTCCAAGAGGTTGGGTAACTCTCCTAAGGATACACAATAGTGAGTGGCAAAGCTAGCAACTTATCAGACCCTCTGCATACTTTCCACAGTGACTTGCTTGAGTGACTGAGAATTGAAAAATGAAAAAAAAAGATCCTTGTATTTAATGAGCATGGTAGGAAAAGATGGTAATCAGTGGAATAAGTTTCACTGCTGCTATTGCTGTTGGGCAATACTGCTATTCCCTGCACATGGCACTCTACTCTCGACTCTGGGTATTTTCTCTGGCTGTCCTCCATGCCTGGAACTCTTTCTCTCCTCATTTCCATATTCTCGCTTCCCTGGCTTCCTTTGAGTCTCTTTAAAATTTTACCTTCTGCAAGAAGCCTTTGATGCTTCTCCTTAATTTGAGTGCCTTCCCTCTGAGATTATCTCCAATTTATCCCGTATTTAGCTTATTTATACAGCTGTTGACTTTTATCATATTCCCAGCACTTCCTGGAAGACAGTAGATGTTTAATAAGTGCTTGTTGACTTGATTTGACTTTTTTGCTTTATTTCTAGGTATATCCATTGTATGATTTTTATCTATCTCGGGATAAAATAATGAGAATTTCAACTGAAAATAATTCAAAATGAGACTGTGAGGAATGTTATATATTTAAATTTAACTAGGAGAAAAGATAATGAAATCTTCATAACCAATGCTAGAAAATTTTAGAGAGCTATAGTATTGATCTCGTTGTGATGGAAATTATGACAAGAACATAAACAATAAAATCATTCTAAGAAAAAAATTTCATTGTGATAGCAATTATTTTCTACTGGAGCTTTAGAAGCTTCTGAAAGCTTCTGAAGTCTTCTCAGAAGATAATCTGAGATAATTGGGTTCTGCTACTGAGCTTGTTTAAATTAGATTGTTTAAAAAAATGAAGTAGAGGCAGTCAGTCAATAAGCGTTTAAGTGCCTACTATGCTACATGCTATTCAATGAGGTAACTCTATCCTTGGAATTTTATTTTATCATATTTTTCTATTTTATATACATTATATATCAGATGTATATAATGTATGATATATTTATACATATAATATATATTATATATTTATTTTATTCCATCTCTTGGCTCTGGGTATTTTCTCTGTCTGCCCTCCATGCCGGGAATATTTTCCCTCCTCATCTCTACCTCCTGGCTTTTCTGCCTTCCTTCAAGTCTGAACCAAAATCTCACTATCTACAGGAAGCATTTCCTACCCCTCTTAATTCTAATGCCTTCCCTCAATTAGTTCTTATTGATCCCGTATATAGCTTTGTTTATACATATTTGTTTTCTTTTTGTCTTTCTCATCAGGTTATGAACTCTTTGAGAGCAAGGACTGTCTTTTGCTTCTTTTTTTGTAAATATCCCTGCACTTAGCAAGGTGTTTGAAATGTGTAAGAAGATTGGAAAGATAGGAAGAGGTCAGGTTATGAAGGATTTTAATACCAAATAGAGGATTTTGTATTTGATTCTGGAGGCAATCAGGAGCCACTGGAGTTTATTGAGTGGGGGTGAAGGAGAGTGAAATGGTAAGCAGGATGGGAACTAAAAATGATACTGGAGCTCCTTATTCTACAGAGCTGGAGGGGAGAGATGACAAATAGTCTTTATAAGCAACTTGAGGGTGGGAAGAAATCAGTCATAGACTTACGCCTTCATGATGCCTAGCGCAGTGCTGGGAGCAGGGATAGGCATTCAGTATTTAATTGCTACATTGAATGATGTTTGCTCTACTCTCTCGCTAGATAAAAGCTAACATTTGAGACTCCATCTCTCACTCTTAAAGACGCATTCTTAAAATCTCTAAAATGTGTGGAGTGATGGGCGAGCTAGTGGAAGTAATGTTGTGTATGGAATAACAGGGGCAATGGCACAATAACAATATCTGAATATATGGAGCACACTGAGGTTTAAAAAGTGATTTACATGCATTAGCTTATTTGGCATGTAAGAATTTAGTAGTAAGGTAGAAGGGAAAACACTTGAATACATAGACAGCCATCCTGCTTGAGAAGAGAGGTATAACGGGAAGAAGGCTGGATCTGAAGTCAAGAGACCTGTGTTTGAATCCCCGCCTTTCATGTTTACTAGCTTTATGAACTTGGTTAATTCTCCATTTCCTCACCTGAAAAATGAATGGGTTGGATTAGATTGTTTCTGGTTTCCTTTCTAACTCCAAGCTTTATGGCAATTTTCTTGAGCCTCAGTTTTCTTAACTACAAAACGGGAATAATAATACTGGCACATCCTACTTCATTGGGAAATTGTGAGGAAAGCACCTGGGAAACATTAAAAGTCCCACAAAAATGGGAATTATTATTAATGAGAAGAGTGCAATTGAGGGAAAAGCCAAATTGTTTCCCCTATTAATTAAACAGGATAATTTCTCCAACCCTCTGGTTCACTCTGATTGTGGAGATGGAATATTTCCCATTCTAGTCCCTAGCAGTTAGCTGAATGCAAAATAAATGTTGGACATAAGGCTGATTTCAAAAGACCTTGCAAAATTCATCTCTGAAAAAAATCTAACCATAGTACCACTTTTTCTGGTACCATGTTCCTTGATTATTTTAGACCTTTAGATTGAATCTATGATTTCATCCATGTAAAGAACTCTTGGTATGGATAGTCCCTCTACTGATGCAGAACAGATCACTTTGGTAAGAAAAGTTGCTGTTAGCAGGTGATGTCCCCTTGATCCTTTTTCTTCTGCAAGTGGATAAAGGGGTTAAGCTGAAAACTATCTTAGGCACTCCAATTTTGGGATACATTATCCAGTCTATAAGTGCTCTCCATTTTATTTATAATCCCCACTGTGCACATGGTCTCAGCTGAAATCTGAAGCACGAAGAATGTTCACAGCTTCCTAGTCTTGTTACACATAAGATACTAAATCTTCACTGGATTTTTCCCCTGAAAATCAGCACATATTAACTGATAAAAACATCTTTGTGGACTCATAGTTTATTCTAATTCTCAACAGAGACCCTTAACTGGAAGTGACTTCAGCTTTTTTTGGCCTTCTCTCAAGCTACCCAAAGTGGCAAATTGTCACAAATGTCAACAATTTTTCTTGTAATTATATCTCACAAACAGTTGGAAAAAGCTGTTGGGCTTTCCAAGAAAATGCGCTTAGGGGCTAAAACCCAACATGGGAATTCCCTTTTCCACAAAGGAAAGTTTTAGGCAATTTTGAAGGTGGTGAAAAAAAAGGGTTTTCAAGTGAAAGTTGCCTTCAGTTCATTATTGCACTTATTTCTGTTAACACTCAGGTTGGTGAAACCGAATGTCCTAATATATTGCAAATGCATGTAGGAAAGAATGCTAACTTTGGAGTCAGAGGACCTGACTTTACATATGACACTATCTGTGTGATCTTGGGCAAGTCACTTTACCAGTTTCAGTTTCTTCCTTTGTAGAATCAAGAGATTGAACTGGGTGGTCTCTGATGTTCTTTCCACATCTAACTCTTTTATCCAAAAGTAGAACTGAACTCTGACTATTCCTATTACTGTTCTTCATTAGTAATGGTCTATAGTAGTGTCCTTTATCTTCTGAAATAATGGGCCAAGATTTTTTGAAAGAGACTCTTCCTACTGTTCTCTCAAACCAGATTACTTAATGCAATATGACTTTAAAAAGGCTTCTTTTAAATGAGACACCTTTTATGTTCATGGATGTAATAATGTATTATAAAGAGGCAGTACGACACTGTAGATAGAGAGAGACACCTTTTTTAGTCAGGAAGACCAGGGAGACCCAGACAAGCCATTTAATTTCTTAGTGCCCAGGAAATTCTACAAGATTTTAAGCTTCAGAACAGGTGTAGATTTGTAAAGAGGTTTGCTCTTTGGAAGTTCTCTAAAACAGTAAAATCTCAAGTCTGGTAAGAAACAAAACAAATAAAAAACCCTATGTATATTATGTGCCAGTAAAACCGAATGTGTAAGAAAATGTGTATTCTGTATATTTTACAGTCCCTTCGGACAATAGGCTACCCACTGGACAGGCAGTATATCACAGTGGAATCTAGCAACTTTACAATACCTTCTGGCTCTATCTTTCTGTGACATATATTCTAATCTCTGATTTCTCCAGTATGAGGAACTCTTTCCACTGATTCAGATGACAATTATCTAAAGTTAATAGATAAATCTTAGGGAGTTGCTGGGGAGACACAGACTTGCCCAGGGCCACACACATAGTGTCAGAAGTAGAATTTGAATCTATATAGCTACATATTTTTTTAAAGCTAAATAAATGTTACTGTGTTCTTAAAACATGGGTATCATGTCCCAATAAATCTTCTCATAGTAGAACCCTTTCTTGAAAGAAAGATGGATGTAGAGATAAGCAGAATGCGCCATACTGGCCATGTCTGAAAATGTATGCCTCATTCCCCAACCTGTTACTCCACCTCTCTGTTGAGAGGTAGCATGGGGCATATTTCACTAACAGTACACTTGAGACATGATTAGTTTCTGCCTGACTCAGCATTATGATATCGTTCAATGGTATTTTCTTTCGTATTACAATAACCATTGTGTTAATTCTTCTACTGGTTTTGTTTCCTTCACTCACGTTCATTCATTCATATAAGATCTCTTATGTTTCCTGAATTCTTTATTTTTATAATTTCTTCCTGCTCAATAATAATCATGTTAATATATGCCAGTCTGTTCAATAATTCCCGAATTGATAGACACCCACCTTGTTCCTAGTGATTTTCTACCACAATAGTGTTGCTATAAACATATAGGTATATATACATATGTGTATACATATCCATATAGATCTATATATACATATGTGTATATTTCTATCTATGGGAACTTGCCCTCTCTCTTTGACTTCCTTAGGATGTATGCCTACTTTAGAAGTGGTTAAAGCCAGCTCTTTCTGATTCCAAACCTGGTCCTCTCTCGTAGCATATATGATTATCAAATTTATGTTAAACCTAAGGGTAGGAAGAGTGTCTTAAAACCACTTCCTTCATATGCTGAATTGCCACTTGAATATTGTGACAGCTAACCTCTCTGCTGCTATGTTCCATATTGCTTCAAGATGTGAAAAACTGGCGGGACCCTAAATTCCTGACATCGTTTCCAATCATGCTTGGAGTAAGCTCAGGGTATCTGGTATTGTGCAACATACTTTGGAATTCAAAAAATATTTGACACGCTGCTTCTCTCTTGCAAAAGAAAGGAAAAGGGTAGAACAACTTATCACCAAACATAGTGACAGCATAGTATTTTGGATTCATCAACTTATGTAAGAGCCAACAATGTTTCCATGGAGCAAATTACTTTTCTTTAGATGTTGTGAATGGATTGGATGCAAAATCACTAAGAAATGTGTGTTTTTGACCCACAGTAATAATCCATGGTATCCTTTCCCCTATAGGATCACTATTCATTGTAACAGGATTCCCTCCATAAAAATCTCCTTGGATTGTCTTCTACAATAGTATATTTATTCTGAAAATCTTTAAAGGCAAAAATAAGTCATCAAGTCAACAAACATCGGTTAAGTGCATACTGTGTGTCAGGATCTGTGCCCTCCAATATTGGCGATACAAAGAAATGCGAAATAAGAGAAACAAGAAAATGCACCTATTCCCTGTGCAAAGCCATGGAACCCAGGAAGAATGTCCTCAGGCAAGGCACCTGTTCTAATCAGGTTAGGGGTGAAAATTTTCATGTGCACTGTATGGGGTGAATAATAACTTGGAATGGAGGACAAGGGTGAGAACTGTGAAGGCTTCAAAGAGGATCTTGACCTTTACTACAATCACCAGCACCTACAGAGCCTTGGTTCACTCTGCTCACTTTGATGAGCTTGGTAATATGGTCCCTCTCTTCCCATACCAAGTAGGCTACCTAAACCTGAGAAGAAGTGACACCGTGGCTGAGATGTTGTGTGGGTCCACTCTCTTGCTGCATATATTTAGACTCTGTTTCTAGCCACTCAGTTAAAATAGTATCCCCTGCTTGTTTCCTTGTGCTTGTTTGAATGAATGAATGGAAAATAGCATTTTTAAAAGTGTTTACTATGTGCTTATTATTGGGGAGGCACATAAAGCAGGAAAGTCCCTGTCAATGGTGTGTTAGTAAATGTTTAACAACTGGATCTCTGAAGAAAAAAGTAATACACTTTAGGTTTTCTATATTGTTAGTTTTCTCTATCACTTTCTTAAATCTGGATAATCAAAAAAACAATAAATCAAGCCCAGATTTATAGGGATTTCTGATTTCTGTAGTATAAATGTTCACTGGCAATTAGTTAATGTTCACTGTAGCACACTGGTCTCTGCTCTCAAGAAACCCACAGTGAAATTGGGGATATAAGACATAAAAGAAAACTCAATTGTAGTGGCAAATAGACTCTGAAGTCCTGAGGTTACATGAGAGATGTGGAAGGCAAGGCTCAAGACTCAATTTATTAAATCAGTAAGTCAGATTACAATGCTAGGGTTTGCACAGCAAGGGCATATAGTATGGACTGATGATCCTGTGTCTCATAGGAAGAAATAAAGTTGGTTACTCCCATCTCATCCAAGCTGCATGGGCAGTCAAGCAATCTGGATTGGCTCTGGATTGCTGTGGCTAGGTGAGTCAGTGAAGGGGAAAAGCTTGAACCCAAACCTATGCCTGCCTACTCTGTCTTTCTTTGGAGCCTCTGAACATTAACCTCAGTCTACCTCCTTCAAACTTCAAATATTGCTTACATCCCTCAGTGTGGATTGATACTCTAGACCAGGAGTGGGGAACCTGCAGCCTCAAGGACACATGTGGCCCTCTAGGTCCTCAAGTTAGGCCCTTTAACTGAATCCAAACTTCACAGAATGTTTTGTTGAAGTTTGGATTCAGTCAAAGGACTGGACTTGAGGACCTAGAGGGCCACATGTGTCCTTAAGGTCATAGGTTCCCCATCTCTGCAGACTTTGCCCATAAATCTCCTAGTAACCATATATTTGACCACTACCTATACAGAAGCATATTTCTGTGTCTGTTTGGGCTATTTTTTTTGTCTAGGTTTGCGCTGTTGATAGACATCAGCTATTTAATGTCACATAGTTGACACACACAACATGCACAGATCTCATTGCTTGTCCTACTGTTATTGGAACCAAGCTGAAGTAGAACCAAGCTAAAGAGACTTCTCTAGGATACAATAGGATGAAATCTGAAATATGGGTCAATTTCAGATACATGGAACACAAAGAGGCCAGATTATCTCCATTACCTGTTTCTCCAAGATTGGTCTTCACACAAAGATGCTTCATTCTAGGACTTAGTTACTATCAATAAAACCTACCTTTTGCATTAACAGGCATGATGGAAGGTGAGATAAATCATCGCTTTCACTCTAAAGTACAGGTAGAGTGTTGGGTAATTGTTGATAATACAGTAGAAAGGCAGCAAAAGCAAAAAGAATCCAGAAAGAATCCAAAGGGCTCTCAATGTGCCGAGTAGGTATATCTATGGGGTTGCCTCACAAAAGATCAAAAACATCCCCTAGTCTATGGGCTATGTCACAAAAGAGCTATGAGCATTCCTTTTCAGAGAAGGATCTACACAGCAGCTATCATTTGACAGACAACCAACACATGGCAGCAAATTCACAGAGAACCAGTATGCATTCTGTGACAAAACAGTTCTTATAGAGGGAGTAAAACTGGTACTAAGGGAACAAAGATGGGCAATCATGTACATTAGACCAAGTGTAGACGGAGAAGATTCAGGCTGGGGCCAACATAATGGAGAGGTATATGTTGGGTCTGAGCAGGCTCTGACATGTAACAAATGAGGAACTTTGAACAAGGACTAGTAAAAAATGTTTCCAGGATTTGTTTAAGAAAATTGGAAGATTGGAGGGGAAGGATGAAGTAGACATCCTGAGTATTCCAATGGTATCCTCAAAAGTATCAGGAGAAAGTAAGAAAGGCCCCCAGGATTTTGGGTTGTCAGCCTGCCTTGGATTTAAGAGAGGATATGGATAAGAGTTACCCAGGATGGGACAGGCATGGATAGGTTGTGAACTCCATCATTGGAGAAAACTTCCAAACCAAGGAGATTACAGATCCATTTGAACTTTTGAATTTTCTGTTTAATTAAATAACTACCTTTTGAACTAATGAATGCTCTGGTTTTATCTTATTTTTAAAAATGGGTGAGTCCTCATAAGCTATGGTTTTGAGTAGATGCTGACCCAATGTGCCTAGAACTTGGATGTAACTTTCAGGGGCCCATGTTCTAGGAAATAGGGGAGTGAGCTATACCAACTAACATGGAAATGTTAGTATTCTGGCAGTATTCTTGGTATTCTGGCAGCAGATCCATTTTACGAAAGCAAATTGTTATTTGGAGTCAGCAGAAATTTGTTTCCTTGCTAGTGATATGTATGACTGACAGTCCAGTCTCATTCATATTATCCATTACCTGAAGAATCTTATTTTTTAATCCAATAAACATTAAGTGCCATTTGTGTGCCTAGTAGTAGAGGAGATAAAAAGTTTAAGTAAGATGCAGTTCTTATCTTCATGGGACCTATACATGACACACAGATAACAACAATATCCAGTAGACTAGGAAAAATACATTGGGTACAGGGACCACAACATTTTGGCAAAAGATCCAGTATCACTGAACCTTCATCTTGCTCATTCCGATGTGTACCCGCTAAAAACAAAAACCAAAGCCCTAACAACACCAACAACAAGAACAAGAAAACAACAATAAGCCTCAGCTTCATCAGACAGAACAGGGTGAATGGTGATGCTTTTAATGGCGTACTAATGAGACTATAATGTTTTTAAGGGCCTGAAAAAAATTAATGATCTCATCAAGTCAACAAGCTTTTAAGTGCTTTATTATGTGCCCATCACAGTACTATGTACTGGAATATAAAGAAACGGACATATAGTTCACAACCTCAGAAAGTTCAGAGAAGACACAAAGCCAATGACTGTGTCCACATAAGATGTATTTAGGATAAATTGAAGGTAATCTCAGAGGAAAGGTGCAAATGGTAGGCGAGTGTGTGCATACAGGAGGGGGTCGTTTGGGACTGGGACAAGCATAGGCCACTAGTAGAAGGGATGATTTAAGCTGGTCTTGAAGGAAACCAGGAATAATTAAAATTAACTTATTCTTAGCCTAAGACTTTAGACCTGTAGGTTTGGTTCAATTCACTACCATAGGAAACTGCCACATTTTACTCCAGAAAAACTGGAAACTGGGATTGAGCTAGACTTCCCATAGGCAGTAGTGCTCCACTCTCAAACTCTGGGTCCACAGTGGTTTAGTTCTGTCCCCTCTCCTCCCCTCCCTCAGATCTCCATCATGGAACCAAATTAACCCCTATGGCCTTGAGGTCATTTTGTGTTCATTAATTCCTCTCAATTTCCTCTCCCTTTAGGTGCCATTTAGGTAAATATATCTTTCCCTGAGAACTCTGGAGCCTAAGAATCTATACTGAAAAGCTTCTTTGTATCCCATTTTTCTGCTCCTTGTTATGTTTTGTGTCACTTGAGTCAGCCAGGCTAAGACACAAACAGGCAACAATTAGTAAATACCGCCCCCCCCAAACTCTTAGCAAATACTTGAGCAATACTAAAAGTATGTGGAATGTAATCTTAGTCTCTCATTTGCCCAGTGCTGCTTCTAAACACATTCTCCATCTAAGAGCATCTTTGCCTAGCTGCATTCTCACTTCCTCTCAAGAGAATTCAGTGCCTTATAACTGTAATAAAGTACCAAACTTAGACATTCTGCAGGTCTCTGATTCAAAATAACTAAGTTTATTTTGTTGTTCTTGAACTTTGGTGTAATTTTTGTACTCTTTTCATTTTGTTATTAGATTTAATTTTAAGTATTATGTAGCTTTATTCTCAATTCTTTTCTAATGGATACCAAATGGTAATATTTTATATTGATCAATGGGTATAGAACCGTAATACTTATTTATACAACCTATATTTAATTTAGACATTTCAAAGAAAATCTGTTTATATACACATTTCTTATTCCTTATACCACAGTCTATTATTTATAGCATCATGTTTATGTTGTCAAAAACCAAAGTATAGAGGAATGATGAAGATTAATTTTTAAATAAAACCATTCCAAAAATGTGTTTTGAGAGGTTGAGAAGTTTGGCTATGTCTTTTAAAATTGTAGCTAGCAAACTTTGTAAATCACAAAGGGAAAATGCCCATTAATCTAAGAAGTAGAATAAAGCAAGAAGACAGAAATTTGTTTCATATCACTCTGAGAATCCTTTCCAAGTGAAAACCTGACATTTGTAACTGATAGTGCTAGGACTTGCTAGCCCTAGGTCAAAACATGAAATGATGAAATGCTCTTTTATGCATGTCTCTTTTCTTTTATTTCCTTTTTCCATTCCCTGTAGTGACCCCTTAACTTCCCCACTCCCCTATACCTACGTGTACATGTCTCAGGTATCTAGTTAATTGCAAATTGCTTAGGCATATCTAATATCAGTCATTTATACCTTAGTATCAAGTTGAATCAAACTGTTAGCTTTGCCTATATGTGTGTGTGTGTGTGTATGTGTGTGTGTGTGTGTGTGTGTGTATTTAAAGTTATAGATTTAAAATGAAAGTTTTCATCCTCCTTTAAAAGGGATTTTCAAGCATTGGCGACCAAGTGGAGAAGATATTCTCTTGGATAGGAAGAGGAGCCCATCTCAGAATCCCTGAAATCACACCACATGATAATAAGAACTCATATTTTTGGAAACCGTTGAGGTTTGCAGAATGCCTTTCTCCACAACAGCCAGGTCAGGTAAATAATACAAGTATTATACCTATTTCACAGATGAAGAAACAGAGAATGAAGTGACTTTCCCATGGTCACACAACTAATATCTAAGGCAAGATTCAAACCTACATATCTTTACTCCATGTCCAGGACTCTATATGCTCCACTGTGGTGTCTATGTGATCTTCCTAGAGGCAGCTAGGGGCCCTAGGCTAGAGTTGGGACGCCTTGAGTTAATTCTGGCCTCAGACACTTACTAGTTGGTTGACTCCAGGCAACACATTTAACCTCTGTTTGCCTCGGTTTCCTCAAAAGTAAAATGGGAATAATAATAATAACACCTACCTCACAGGGTTGTTGCGAGGCTCAAATTATATATAATAAATATAGCATATATATTATATATATGTGTGTGTGTATACATACATATAATGCTTAGCACATCGTAGATGCTTAATAAATGCTTATTTCCTTCCCTTTATGTGCCAGAGATTACTACCTGTCTGTTCCATTTCTATGGAAGATGTCTAGGTGATACATTCAGAAATTAACAATGAAAATTATTTATATTTATAGAGAAAAGTTCCATTGTTGTTTAAGATGTGATCTTGGACATCTACTCTTTAAAAAAAGATATGGTTATTTTTTCGTGGGGTAGAGGGAATTCTGTATCCAGAAATTACTGTGATATAACATCAAAAGGCATCAAGAAAACCTTTGTCTTTTTAGAAAAAGATCTACATGAAGTTTTTTTTTTCCACCAAAATAGATTCTACCCAATGCATCATGAATTTTTAAGCTAGAAGGGACCTTAGAGATCATCTGATCCAATTTACTTGTTTTTATCGGCAGCATAGTATAGTGGAAAGAAAGCTATACTTAGAGCACTTTATTTAGTGGCAAGAACTCCTGGATTAGGAGAAAGTAGAGTTCAAATCCCACTTCTGACACTTAAATAGTGCCTGTGACATAACCTCTCTCACACATGGAGCCTCTGGAAAAGTTACCCCAGGTTCAAAATACCCTGTGGATCTACATCCACTCAAAAGCCTCATTCGAGAGTCTGCATCATGTTTTTATTCTTACTAGTTAGCCAGAGGACACAATTAATTCAAGTCAAAGGTAATTAGTGAAATAACTTACTAAAAAAATAGGCTATGGAAATTCTCTCCTCACCTACATCCCCATGAACTTTAGGCACACTATACCGCAGATGTGCACACCATCACAGGGAATAGTAGACACAAGTAAGAATCACAGTGGGGGCACACACACGGAGAGCCTGTGTGATCAGGGAATGTGTAGGGAAGGGCTACTTAATTCTTTGTTAGTTCAAGGACACCGATATCTTTGAGTGATATTGTTCTACTTCTCTCTGAGTCTTCTCTTTGCTGGTTGATGTTCTTTGTGGGGTCTGTATGCTGGTGTCACATTGTATCTAGGTTGTTCTCCCTCTGACTGCTCTGGCATCTCTGCTACTTCCAATCTATCTCACTCTCCAGAGTGTCTTCCCTTAGTGAGGACTTCCTGGTCTTATAGATGATGCTGGATATTGTTTCCTGCTGCTAGCTTCTAGAACTCTTCTCTTCATGGCAAATGCTGGCCATCTTAGCTTTAGTCTTGCTTGAGTGAAGTGAATGGAATATATTTCCCTTTTAATAACTCATTAGTAATAGCCAGAGGTCACAAGTACCATGCTCAGATAACAAAACCTAAAAGGAGTGACCTCAAACTAAGATTATGTATTTTCTTTTAATCTCTATGTTTATGACTACTTCTTTGCAGACAATTATCTTATTTAGGGTTTGAAAGTCCCATGATCCTCTCTGGCTTTTTATGCAAATGCAACTGAGTCAGTTAAAAAACAAGTTAAAGAGTCAAAGTCACTAGGTCATTGTTCTCCATTTGCCTGTGCTGAATTCTTGTTTTTATTGTGTACATAGGTATACAGATACACCCTCCTAGATTTAGTGCTATGTTTAGCTAACATAAATGCAAAAGCATCTTCCTTCACTTATAAACTGTGTGACTCTAGGCAAATCAGTTAATGTCTGCTAGTCTAAGCCTCCTATTCTATGGCGTGCAGATTAATCGGATTAAAAGATTTATAATTCTTACCTCACATGTTTGCTACTAGACTCAAATGAGATAATGTATGTAAAACATTTTGCTTTACGCTGGATTCTTATGATAATAGCTGACAGATGTACAGCGCTTTAAGATTTATAAAAAACTTTTATGTGTCTGTGTTTGACCCTTATAACAGTTCTATGAGATAGGTACTACAAATATGATTACCCGTCTTTTACAGATGAGGTCACTGGTATCCATAATGCACCAGATCAACAGAGGTTAAAGGCCCAAGGACACAGACCAAAGAAATTTCAGAGGCAGGATTTTAATCCAAATCTTCCTGACTCTGCAAGTGTCAAGTGTTCTATTACATAAATGTCTTGCCTAAAATCATATGGTTCCTTAATGGTAGAATTTGAGGATTAAGAAGGCATTGACAGTTCTGAAATTAGAAGACTTGGAAAGAATACTTGACGAGC
>JAQQSZ010005807.1:0-13773 GCA_028646595.1 Phalanger gymnotis | reverse complement strand
CCCAGATTCAGTCTCAGACTCTGGAATCTTTCTTTGGTGACAAAGACGACCAAAATATACAGTCAGAAGAAGTTAACAAAATCATAGAGCCTACAACAAAAACCTCCAAGAAAAACATGAACTGGTCTCAGGCCATGGAAGAACTCAAAAAGGATTTAAATTATCTTTGAGAAGCTCTGTCCTTAACAGGCCTATTCTGTATTCCAAAGAATGTCATAACTTATATATAGTGAAAACAAACACTTCATGAATATAATAAAAACATTAGGTTAAAATAAACCTATTTCCCCCGCCACATCTCCTAAGCTTTATGTTTCAAAGGAACTACGGGCATTTACCTTAACAAAAGCAATCAGAGATTTTTCTTGTTTGGTATTTCTGATACTGTTTCTGCTCTTAAGATGTCAAAATTCAGATCATAATACTTAAAAATGAATTTCAAGTTTGGATAACTAAAACAAGACTCACATAACTTCTAATAAATCTTAAAATTAAGTCTCTAGATCAATAAACTTTTATGTGCAGTATCAGTGATGTAAAATTCAAATAGTAAAGGATCCCTGTGCTCTATATACTGACTCAGAAAACCACAAATTAACATTATCTATGTAGTACTGTATCTTTATCAAACATTTCCCAATTACATTTAAATCTGGTTCCAGCCATAGCAGTTTGACACTGCTGTACTACATAATTATGAAAAAGACACCAGAGATAAGATTATTCAATGATACCAAATTACTATGAAAAATTCTGAACTTTTAAGTATTCCTGCTAATTAGAATAAAAATTTACCAATGAGGAAGCATAAAGCTGTTTTCCTTGAAGACAGTCTATCATAGCCCACATGGCTTCCATGCTCCACTTAGGGCAATATGGAATTCTAGTCTTTTCTGAATCTTTTAATGGAGGTTTAAATCCAGCCAAAAGAACTTTTACAGCCCGAGCAGGATATTTCATAAGGTGGAGAGGAATCTGACGCAGTCTGAAACAGAAGAAATATTAAAACACATAGCATATAATGACTTAATACTTTGTATAGGGGAAGGCAGGGCAATTGGGGTTAAGTGACTTGCCCAAGGTCACAGAACCAGTGTGTCAAGTGTCTGAGTCGAATTTGAACGCAGGTCCTCCTGATTCCAGGGCTGGTGCTCTACTCACTGCACCACCTAGCTGCCCCATGACTTAATACTTTAAAAGAAATTGAAAAGAATTATGAACTCAAAGATATTCTTGGAGAAAGGAAGGAAGATGATGTCCTTAAACAGATTATCGCTAAACATAATTATGTTGACTTCACCTGCTTGTTGGCAATTTTTCAGTTGATCCATAGTCAACAAATTGTACCAAGATAGCGAGGGGATCAAATTCTTTGATGGAAAGAATCTTTGCTCGATACCATAAACCATCATTATATTCTGCAAGACAAGGCATTTCTGAAGAGAGAATAAAAGGAAAATAATAATATAAACCTGCTATCTCCACTACCTAACAAATATGAAAGACCCCTATATTTCTTTGAAATGATTTCTGTTATTTCCAGAAACAAACTATCACTTTCCCAATCCCCTTTTCAAATCTGAACAGTGAATGTGTAGGCCCAGATAAAAACTATGGAAATGATAATACTAATGATGGCAGCAGCTAACATTTATTTACACAGTACTCATTCTAAGGCAGGTTGGCACCATGTGAGCATAGCTTACTTATTCCCATGCATCCTACTTTGTGTTTCTCAAGTGCCACAGAAAGCAGCAGTCCTTTGCCTTCCCCATATACAGGACAGACATCTATCTCCACCTAGCTCCATCCTCTGTCCAGTTTCTCGGGAGGAGAATAGAGTGCTAAGGGCTGGCTGCATGTGGGTTTTACTCTCCTGGAAGCTTTATAAGCCAAATGCATTATAGTTTGTCTTACATCAAAACACGACTGTGATGCCATGGTGTGATACTGAGTTCTTAAAGGAGAACATAAGCTCTACTGAGTTCTTCCAAACTGGAAAGATTATGAGAATAGGACAAGACTAAACCGCATGTCATTTTATCTGAAGGCCAGTCTAACAATACTAACTATATTCAGAGACAGTAATTTCCAGGCTGGCCGCAAATTGATTAATTTTGGGGGCAGATACTCTCTTAAAGGCTGTGATCTACATCAGGGGACGGAGCATTCATATTGATTGAATCACAGATCCTTGAAATACTTAAGATCTTTCTCATCTATATTTAACAGTTCAATGTTTACTAGATCTATACTTCCAAGTGATTATTTCATTACATAATCATAAAATGTAATTTCTCAAGTATCTGTCAAAGCTTTTCCCAATGTCACAAATTTAATGTCAAAATAAGTATTTCATTCACTGAATAAAACTGTTGGGAAAAATCATATGCCAAATCTTACTTTGTGCCATTCACTGAGCAAGAATCTGGCCTCCACCTAATCTCAAACTAAAAATGTAGCTTCTTTACATAAGTATTACCTCTTTGTTAACATGCTGTGTGTGGCTAGAGTACTGGACCTGAGGGTAGAAAGACTTGGACTCAAAACCCCCCTGAGTATGGTTTCACAACCACAGAGGTCATTTCTCTCTGAACCCCATTTATTTTTCCCTAGATGAAGATGAGAGGACCAGCAGCACTTCTTTAGTAGTTATGGGAGATGGATCACCTTCACACTGGCTGGATTCTCTGTGAAGAACTTGAGAGGACAGGGAAGAAAGGCAAATAGGGTTGGTAGGCAGGGCTGGGACCTCTATCTAGTATTGGAGGAAAGTTTTGAATCAATGACATCATAGATCTATTGGAGTACCTACTTCACAGTATGGTTTTAAGGTTTAAATAGGATGACGTACATAATGTGCTTTCTGCACATGGGGCAAAAATTTACTTGGTTTGGTGTATGGATGGAGCCAATGTGGTGTCTAAAGTAAGACCACCTCCTATGTGTGGTTGAGAGAATGAGTTGAGGATATTAGGAACTAGAAAATTAGTGTCTGAAGGGAAGAGAAGTTGGGGTAGAGAAGACTAAGGTAGGTACTAAACATCTAGGGGAGTTCCACAGATGACATCAAGGATCTGGACAGAAGAGACTGAACTTGATCATCACTCAGCAATTTTCCTTCTCGAGTCTATACATTTCTTAAACACAGAGTTACCTTTTCCTTCCAACCACCCTTATATGGTATCACATGCTGCTTTGAAATGCAATTGATTATATTGTAGAAATGGGTTGCTAAGAGAGACTTTACTTAGTGAACATTATACTTAAATGAGGTATTTCTGAATTAGTTTAACTTTAGTCCTGCTTAGAGTAGTACAGATTTATTATACTAAAGAATTCTAGAATTATTCAACTTATGCCTTCTAATCACCATCTGGTCATACTTGGAGCATTTCCAATTTGATAGAGCCTAGTAAAGTTATTCTCCACTAGCAAAGCTTTCAGGGGTCCAGGATTGCCACCATCTTATAGTAAGGCATCAGAGAAGTATTTTATTGTAGGAGCTCAGTAATGGCCTGTATATGTCTGAGGATTAGCTTAGTAAAGTTTAGAAACTCATTACTAAGTTGGTCTCGGGATGATTTTTTTTTTTGGTGGGGGAGAGACTGCTAAAATTGTTCTTCAAAGACTAATAAATCGTAGGGAGGTTGCAATAAGAATTTGTGAAGGAAACATTCTTATCAAAGAAATTACAGATTTCTGAAGCACTGAATTATTAATGATTGCATTTAATTAGCCCATCATTTCACATGCCAATCCACTGACAGATTTAATTTTTTGTTCCCATGTTCCAGGGCCTTAGTGATAAATACAAATTAAGCAAGTTGAAATAATGAAATAAAGTTAGCTCAAAGCTAGTTATGACCAACTTTAAACTGGGATGTACTTTCCCCCTCTTAAAAGTGTTTTCTGATAATTTATATGAGAAATGGTAGATACACCACTTTCATTTACCACTTGTAGTTCTCCATAGAAGCAAAAAGTAAACTCAATGAAAAGAGAGCCACGATACCCTCCCAACCCCAAAATGAGTTCACATATGTAAAAGTGCTTTGCAAACCTTTAAATACTCTATCAATGCTAGCTTATATATATGTATATGTATATATATATGTATATAAAAACTAAATAAATGCAAACACTAAAACATAGCTAAACTAAGATTAAATGCAATGACCAACAGAATTCCTAGAGATAATAAAATACAGCTCCCTGTAAGAGAGCTGGGGGACAGTAGATACAGAATATTGTGTATTAACTAGTCTTTTCTTTTTTAAAAGGGGGTGTTCTACAAGAATGAAGTACACATCAGGAAATGACCATGATATAAAAAACAAAAGATATCAATAACAATATAGCATCTTCAATGAAGGTGAAAATACACAATATTTCTTCTATTAAGGAAAACAGTTGACATTCAAAAAAAATTTAATAAAATTTCTGATATAAAGAAATTATTTTTCTACCTTCTCAAAACAAACATTAAAGCCCCCACAAATATTTAAAAAATAGGATGTCAAAGTTTCATTAAGAATAAAAATATAATTGACATTTCTCTGTATTTGAAAGAATGACAAAAAAAACCTGATTTAAAATCTGTCAATGAAGGAAGAGAATCCACATTCTGATTACAACTTTGTAGTACTTCATCTAGGTTCTTTACTTCAGACTCCCAGCTGACTCCATTATCAATTGTGCCATTTTGATGGTTGAAGTTTTCTATTAGATCAAGACAGATATACACCTAGGCCAAAAGAATAAAAGAGCAATAACTTTGTTAGTTTTGCAATATTTCTTACATAACTGGCAAAAGAATACATAAGAATCAATAACAGTTATAACTAGGATACTGCTTGGTACTTCTGCTCTGATACCTTATCCACTTATTGGTGCCTTGATGTAGGTGTTCCTCAGGAGTCTTTTTCTTTTCTTTTTTGGCCATATTCTTCCTTGGCAAGCCCTTAAAGAACCTTAGGTCTTGGGGCTATCTAGTTTAATCAATATCTAAACCAGAAGCTTATCCACAACATAATTTTTCAACCTTTGCTTGAAAATCATCAGTGAAGAGGAAGAAACCTTCACTGGGACAGTTTTAACTGCTAGCAAAAGTTTACTTATTATTAAGCCTAAATTTGTCTCTCTACAATCAATGTTCAAAGATTGTTTCTAATTCTGCTCTTTGGGGCCAGCCAGAACAAGCTTAATCCTTCCATTTGACAGTCTACATACGTTTTTTTCCAAATCACTGATAAAAATCTTAAACAAGTCATGCACAGATTCTTCAAATAGTTCACTAGAGAGTTCCTTCCGAGTTGAAGGACACTGAATAATTACTAACTACTCTTTGGAATAATCTGAATCCGAATAATTTATTTTCTGGCTTACTGTCCCCTAAGAACAGCCTGGACAAGATCATGGAGACTGTCAAATGTTCCTTCTGAACTAACCATCGAGCAACTGTTCAAAAAGAAAAAAAAAAGTAGGTAAAGGAATAGGTTTTGATGTAGCTCCATAGAACAGAGAGAGGAGTTCTAAAAACAATAATTTCTACTTTTCTCCTCTAATTCTGGGCTGAACTCACTGTCTATTTATGGTGTCTGTCCAAGACCTATATATGGTTGAAAATTCCTTCAATCATATCACTGTTATAATTGGGATAACAAGAGTTCTTCAACCACTGGGTTTTTCTAAGAGGATGATTTGGTGAAACTCTTTGGAGTGGTTGTGTATTTCTGCAGTGTTCTAGGGCTTGATGCAATTGGTATAATGTCATCTGTAAACAGGACCATCAGAAGCTTCATCACCTGTAAGGAAACTATTCTAGACTGGGACTGTGCTGGGATCTACTTCACAACAGTGGTAAACCACTTTGGAAAAAATATCTCTGTGTTAGGCCTTGTGTGATATTAACCAACGGATCATTTATTTCAGAGCCTGATGGGACCTTGGTGGTGGTAGGGGGTCATCACACCCAAACTCCTATTTATTTCACAGGTGAGGAAGCTGAAGCCCAGAGAGGTTATATGACTTGCCCAGGTGCACAAAGTGTATACCTAAGAAAGAGCATTTATGGTACACCACTCTGTGCCAGTCCTGGTGCTCAGTGCTGGCTTTAACAAAAAAAAACAAGAGGATCTCTGCTCTCATAGGGAGGCAGCTATGAGATAAGAGCAGACTGGGCAAGGGCCTGATAGTGGAGAGGGAGTTTAGCTGTCTCATGATGTGGTGGTTAGGGCCGGAGGCAGGATTTGAATTCAGACCCTCATATCACAAGTTCAGATTAACTCTATCACCTCGCTAAGCCTAATGATCCTAGAGTTGTACAACTAGCTTCTTTTCTTTTGCTACATTGTTCAAAGAGTTTTAACATATGCATGAGAAATTAACACAACTTTAAGGTACCACCTCACACCTATCAGATGGGCTAATACGACAAAGAAAATGACAAATATTGGAGTAGATGTGGGAAAATTGGGACACTAATACATATATAATGAAGTGGAGTTGTAAACTGATCCGACCATTTTGGAGAGCAATTTGGAACTATGCCCAAAGTGCTATAAAACCTTGACCCAGTAATACCACTGTTAGGTCTGTATCCCAAAAAAGATTTTTTAAAAAAGGGAAAAGGACCTATGTACAAAAATATTTATGGTACCTCTTTTTTGTGATGGCAAAGAATTGGAAATTGAGGGGATGCCCTGAATCAATTGGGGAATGGTTGAACAAGTTGTGGTACATGATTGTGATGAAATACTACTGTGCAATAAGAAATGACTAGCAGGATGCTTTCAGAAAAACCTGGAAAGACTCACATGAACTAAAATGAAATGAGCAGAACCAGGCGAACATTGTACACAGTAATGGCAACACTGTATGACGATGAACTGTGAATGACTCAACTATTCTCAGCAATACAATCCAAGATGGTTCCAAAGGACTCACGATGAAAAATGCTATCCACCTCCAGAGAAAGAATTGATGGAATCTGAATACAGAGAGGAGCATACTTTTCTAAACTTTCTTTTTCTTTTTTTTTTTTTGGGGGGGGGAAGGAATTTGTGTTTTCTTTCACATGACTAATATGGAAATATGTTTTGCATGACTAATATGTATATGTATATGTATAATCTACATCAAATTGCTTGTCTTCTCAATGAGAGGAGTGGGAAGGGAAGGGGAGAATTTGGAACTCAGATTTTTAAAAAAAATCTGTTTAAATTGTTTTTACATGTAATTGGAAAAAATATTAAAAATGAAAAAAGATACCTTGAGAGCGACACCTTGTTGGAGGAAGCTTTTAGAGAGATGTTTTACTCTACTTCAATTTTTTTAATTAAAAAAAATTAGCACATTGGAATTTTGTATTTTCTCGATCTTTGAGCAATATGCTAATAAGGATTCAATCTACTATGGAATACTACTTATGAAAGCTTGAATATTTCTTTTCAATAACTTTATCTAGAATGACCATAAGGTATGTGAAGATTGTTGTTCAGTTACATCTGACTCTTCATGACCCCATTTGGGGTTTTCTTGGCAAAGATAATGGAGTATTTTGCCATTTCCTTCTTCAGCCCATTTTATAGATGAGGAAACTAGGGCAAACAGGATTAAATGACTTGCCTAGGATTATAAAGCTAGTTAAGTGTCTAAGGAGAGATTTGAACTCAGGAAGATGGGTCTTTCTGACTTCAGGTCCTGTGCTTTACCCACTGCTCCACTTATCTGCCCCTTATGTGCAGATTACTTACAAAAAAAATTTTTCCACAGGTTAATAATTCAGACATATAGGTCAGTAACTATTGACACTTTATCAGTCTCTTTTTTCAGTAACCACATCTGTGAAGTTTTTTCCCACCATTACTTTGATGCTTCCCTTAGGTCATGTGAGAATTCCTTAAAAGTCTCAAAATTTTGTCATAGACATTTGGTCTAGCTCATCTGCTTTTCCATCTTTGTTCTCTTTAGTGCCATTTTCGCCTTTCTTATAAGCAAATGAGGGACTGTGACATAGAGCCACCAAATGTGGTGGCTCCACTCACTGTCCTTAATGGTGAAAAAGTATGTTATAAAATATCTGAAGATCTTTCATCTATTTTTTGTTCTCCTTCAATACCTTTGGGATTATTTGCTAAACTGGGGTCCCTCTAGCTATCTTTAAACTGGTTTTTGTTTTTTGCTCTGTTGCTTCTTGAGGTGATAATGTTTATAATCTTTCACTATCCTCCATAAGACTGTGCAAATAAATTTATATTCTAAACTGGTGATGCTCTTGGTTACCATACTACTACTATACTGATTAAAATTTTCATTTTCCCATTATACATTTAAATTGTGTACCTCATTAGGTGAAACAACATGCTTCACTTGGACAGGATAAAGTTCTCCTGGAGGAGGAAGGGATGGTGATAAATACGGTGGGAAAATAGGAATCTCTGTATCAGACCGAAGCAATTCCTAGAATATAAAATAAATTCAAATTTTATTATGGTCATCAATCCAAAGTTCGAGGAAAAATTACTCACTATGATATCAATCCAAATTAGCAAAAATCTTTCTGGAATTTGGTTAACTGTCACAGAGCCAAATTTCTGACTATTTTCAGGATATGGGTTGAAACTCCCTCCAATTTACTTTCATCAAGACAAGAAGTCAGGGCAGCTAGGTGGCACAGTGGACAGAGAGCTGGGCCCAGAGTCAGGAAAGTTTGTCTTCCCAAGTTGAAATGCAGTCTCAAACATTTACTAGATCTTTGACCCTGAGCAAGTCACTTAACCCTGCTTGCCTCAGTTTTCTCATCTGTCAAATGAGCTGGAAAAGGAAATGGTAAACCACTTCAGGAGCTTTGCCAAGAAAACCCCAAATGGGTTATGAAGAGTCAAGACACTACTGAAAAACAACTGAACAACAAGAATAGACTATAAATTCAGCCAGGTGGAGCAAATCTGATTTTTGTGCTTGAGTGCAAATATGGAAAAATGAGAGATAATACATGTAGTACAGGAGATAATGCGAGGAAATGAGATATTTATAAAGTCTTTTTGAAACTTTAAAGTGATGGAAACTTTAAATGACAGCTACTATTATTTTTGTTATTAACACTAAGTTATTTGTGGGCTTTTTTGTGTTCTTTTCTATGTTTATAATTAACTTCTCCTACCACAATGTAGCCAGTATATAGGCAAGGCTAGAATAAGACTATCCAGTAGGGATATTTTCCCAGGATTGATATTCTGACTATAACTCTTCCTACCACAGTGGGTTCTGATAATAGGGGGATAATTTCCTAGGGTTCATATTCTGAGCACCAAAACAGAAATATCTGCCAAAGTGACTATAACACTTCGTACTAGAGGAGGTCCTGATAGTGGGATTATATTGACAGCACAGAAAATATCTGATCTGAGAAATAAAGAAAAACTGCCTTTTGTTGGATTTTCATGACTATCACATAAAGAACATTTATTTAATAAATATCCACTTATAGAAAGTATTATGTCAGGCACTTAGTAAGAAATGGAAATGATTTAAACTGTAAAACAAGATTTGGGTTGACATTTACCTTAAAGTTTATTTCCCAATTTTCTTCTTCATACTTTTCACTGTGATACTTTGGCTTCTGAAATATCAATACAGTAATAACATTTCTACATCTTTTTATATGAAATTGCTTTTATCTTAATACTATACAAATTTTAGTTATCTTCCATTTAGTTATTCAGGACATAGAGCAAAGACACAGAGTCCCACAGAGATTATAAATAGTGCTCTGTGTATTTAACCCATAAGAAATCTTTACCATTATAATGTTAAATCCATTTTAATGGTGATCCCAAATTCTTATAAGATAGTGGGTTTTATTTCATCTAGAAAAAGTAGATTGGTAATCTGGCATTTTCATTCCTTTTGATAATATTCAATATGGATTAGGTACAGAACAGGTAATACAGCAACACAGAGCAGGTACAGATCTGCATTGCTAAGAGTTTCATCATTGGGAATTTCAAATGTCAATGAAATTACAGGCCTTCCCCTCCTTCCCCACAAATGTAACATTAAAGTGTTAGATGTGAAACAAAGGACAAGGATCTGAAGAGGCGGAGAAAAACCTGCCCCATGATAGGTTAGAGGGTGGAAGAATGTTATAGAAGAAAAAGAAGACCACTGAACGCTAGGAGTGAAATAAAGATATGAAGAATTTCCTTCTGAGGAGCAGCTGCTGGTTCTCTAGAGCGTGATACCTTTTACAGGTAAGGTCAGGTAGGAAAGCACGAGAGTCAGAGAGATTAACAAGGGAGCAGATAATTCCCTGCTGAGAAGAGAGGGCCCTATTTTTTGACCTAACAACTGAGAATTGTACTAGCTTCCCACGGTATGATATATCTGAAATGTGAGAGATGCTTTGTAATTTGTAAAACAAATTTTAACTTCTGGTAATACATTGGGGGAAAAATGATATTGCCAGAAGGAATACAGAAAGCATTTATAAGGATTATGAAATCTTGGAGAAGAAACTGAAGACCTCAAGAGTACAGGTGGTACCTTAACCATTGATGCCCATCAAAGTCAAGGGTTACAGAAGAAAAAAAACATTCTGGGTATGAAAATAATTAAGATGAGACCTGAGAATAGGTTTTGGGTTCTTGGGTAATGGCTTAAAATACAGGAATTATGTGCTCTTGGCCATAGATGCGATGCACAGAACAATGCTTGTAAAGTACATTTGCCCAAGGTCTTGCAAATCTAATAAAAGGGGGACAGTAGCATAATATTAAGAAGAAACACATGTGAAGAAATCAGAAGTGAGAGTGAGAAGGCTGGAATGTATCTGGATAAAGACTGATGGATCACTGCCTTATCATGGTGCAGAAGCTGCACAGTTCAATGAAACCATAAGCTATGTTGTACAGAGTCATGCAGATAGACAGGTCATGATGGAGAATTCTGACAAAAAGTGATCACTTCACTGTCTATCGAGAAAACCCCATGGACAGTACTAAAATGGTATGAGATGACATCAGAAGATGAGCCCCTCAGGTTGGAAGATGTCTAATATGGTACTGAAGAACAGCAGAGAGGACAACTACAAGTAGCTCCAGCACTAATAAAGTGGCTGGGCGAAAGCCAAAAGGAAGCTCAGCTATCGATGCATTTAGTGATAAAAGGAAAGTCTGATGCTATAAAGATCAGTATTACACAGGAACCTGGAATGTAAGATCCATGAACCAAGTGTTCCAACAATCCGGCTAGCAGCTTCTATGTGGGTGTAAGATCCACCAACAACCAGCACCCAGAAAGTTGCCAACATACCACAAAAGCACAGGTTCTTTTGATCTGCTTTAGTAAGGAAAGCAACATTAAGGGGTTGACAAGCTTACTTCAATTCAGCACACAAATATCATTCACTTAATTCAGAGGAAAAGACCAGCACCCTAAACTTCAGAGCAAAATACAAATAAATTACCAACATCGACAGACAGACCAAATACTGATTCACAGTTACCAACATCTAGGTTCAGCCCAGGAGCTCATAATGAGGGCTGGCCCAGAGTCACTCATCCCACCACTACTGTAGGTAAAAGCTCCAAAGAAGAGAAGGCCAACCCCTGGTTTTATATCTTTTTCAGGGTCAGGGGGAGTCACACATGTGACTCACCCACGTGACCTAGAGTCGTCACAAAGAGGCGACTTAAACCCACATGGTCTAAAAGCCTCTGCTGTCCCAGACATGTCGCTCAAACTCATGTGTTAACTAGGGCCTCCCCTGAGCCAAGGAGGCACCCAGGACACCCAAATCTAATCAAGGAAAAAAGGCCAAACTCTTCAATGGGACTTGGTTGAACTAAGTGCTAAGAGCCCATTTTGCTTACCAACACACTCCACCCCTTGTTCCAGGATACATAATCTAATCAGCCATGTGTCCTGGAACATACACTGTGATCCAGTTACGCAGGAAACTAAAACATATCATTCCCACCAAAGCAAAACATATCATTCAGTGACATTCCCAAATATTTGTTTATAATACAAACATGAAGCACCCCTAGGTCCCAGGATGTTAATCTCTTCAATCAATCATTCCCAAAATACTTGCTTACAACTCAAATGTCCACCCCTAGGTCAAAGCAAGTTAATCTCTTTAGCGCATAAAGTACTTCTTGAGCATCACTCTGCCATTGCAGGCTTTTTCTCAGTACCCTGAGGCATGGGCATGCTTTAGTTAGTAAAGTCCTAAAGCAAACAAATAGAGTTCTCTTGGGGATGTCTCCTTCTCCCCAAACTGCCGTTAAAGGCTTCCATTTGGCACCCAAAGTCCCAATTTCAAATAAAGAGCCCAAACAAAGTTCTGTTGGGGTCTGTTCTCCCCTTTATGTTTCAGTCCCCAGTTCCAAGTCCTGAGGGGCGACTGGGTGATAAAAGCCAATGGGTGGGGTCCCTGGTGGTCCAAGGCACTTCCCCCACCCCAACAAAAACAAATCCCTCATGGATCCCAAGCAGAAGGGAACAAAAAGGCAGACTCAGTGCCTTGCAAAGTTTCCATCTTGCTCTAGGGCTGAATTTCAAGCCCCTGGGTTGTCTAGCTCCGGCTGGCCTCTCCTGGCTTCTGTCGGAATCTCGATTGCAATGTAGACGATTCTCCACCTTTTTGCTCACCTCAAAGTTCTCCCCTCCAGCTGGGGAAGGCAGGGAAAAAGCACACTCAGCGTCTTGCTGCAAAGTTTCCATCTTGCCCCAGGGCTGAACTCTAAGCTCCTGGGTTCCAACTCCAGCAGGCCTCACCTGGCTTCTGCTAGAATGTAGATGATTCTCCACCATTTTGATCCTCTCACCAAAGTCAGCTCCAAGGCAGCTCACTCTTGGTGGCGTGGAGACTCGGGGCAGCTGCAGCTAAGAGCCCTCCAGCTTGTAACCCAGATGCTGAGACTTTGTTAAACTCTGGTAACTATGTACTGGGATTTGAATCAGACAAGGTCTGTCTCTTGATGTTTGTATTCTGTTCTGAAGTTCAGAGTGCTGGCTTTTTCCCCTGAACTAAATGAATGCTGTCTGTATGCTGCATTAAAGTAAACTTGTCAACCCCTTAACATTGCTTTCCTTACTAAAGCAGATCAAAAGAACTGTGCTTTTGCAGTGTGTTGGCAACTTTCTGGGTGCTGGTTGTTGGTGGATCTTATACCCCCGCCAAAACTGCTAGCTGGATTGCTGAAACACCAAGGTAAGCTGGATGTGGTCAAACAGGAGATGAAAAGATTAAATATTGATATACTGGTGTTCAGTGAACTTAAATGGATTGGGATGAGTGAGTTAAATTTGGATGATTACTACAAATGCTGTTTGCCCCTTGTTATCGAAGTGGACCATGACATCAGGAAGATGATGCCATGACTTGCAGTTGAATTGGATTTGACTGAGTAAAGGGTGTGCAAAGTCACCAGCCTCACTTTCTTCTCTGGAGCCAGCTAAGTCCAATGGCCAGACACAGATCAGGACAACTGGAGATAGCCCAGGATGCAGTGGGAGACCTTGGTCTTTTTAAAATTGGTCTTTCCAAGAATCCCTTTAGAAGAAATATAGTAGCCCTCATAATTACACTAAAAGGGTGAAAAAAACAGTACTGGGGTATAAGCTCAAAAATGACAATGATATCTGTTCAAATCCAACGCAAACCATTCAATATCAGAGTAATACAAGTCTATGCTCCAAACACTGATCCCAAAGAGGCCAAAGTTGATCACTTCTATGAAGACCAACATCATCTAGTGATAA
>JAQQSZ010005806.1:0-13773 GCA_028646595.1 Phalanger gymnotis | reverse complement strand
GTGCATTTTGTTAAGTAATGATATTGCTTCATTGTTTATGGCACCTTTCAGCAGGATGTTGTGTCCTTCCTTATCTCTTTTAATTAGATCTATCTTTACTTTTGCTTTGTCTGAGATTAGGATTGCTACCCCTGCTTTTTTTTTTTTTTTTACTTTAGCAGAAGCACAATATATTTTACTCCAGCCTTTTACCTTTGCCTTGTATGTATTCCCTTGTTTCAAAAGTGTTTCTTGTAAACAGCATATTGTAGGATTATGGTTTTTAATCCATTTTTCTATCTGCTTCCATTTTATGGGATAGTTCATCCCATTCCCATTCACAGTTATGATTACTATCTGTGTCTTTTTCTCCATCCTATTTCCCCCTGGTTATGGTTTTATTTCTCCCTTTCCCCTTTCACTCCTCAACAAAGTTTTGCTTTGGAGCACTGCCTTCCTCAGCTTACCCTCCCTCTTGATTACCCCCCCCCCTTTTCTTACCGTTTTCCACTTGCTACTTCTTCCCTCCATTCTGACCACCCTGTCCCTTTTTTCCCCTTTCCCCTCCCACTTCCTCTAGGAGAAGTTAGACTTCCATATTTATCAGGGTATGTTATTCCCTTTTTGAACCAAATCTAATGAGAGTAAAGCTCAAATACTGCTCTTCTCCCTCCCTTCTTTCCCTCTAATATAATGTGTTTTTGTGCCTCTTCATTTGATGTAATTCACCCTTTTCTACTACCTCCTTACTTCTTCTCCCAGAACCCTCTCTTTACATCTCTTAATTATGTTTTTTATCTGTATATCAGTTATTTCATACAGACATCCACTGTCTATGTGTATCCCTTTCAATTGTCATAATAACTGTACTATTCTCAAGATGGACATATATATATGTATATATATGTATATCATACATAAGATGATATAATCCTATACAAAGATGTAAATAATTTGCCCTTATTGATTAATAAAGTTTGTGGGGATTTTTGCCCATTTACCTCTTTATGTCTCCCTTGAGTTTTACATTTGAAGATCAAATTTTGTATTGAGTTCTGGCATTTTCATTAGGAAGGTCTGGAATTCCCTTATTTCATTGAATGTTCACCTCCTTGCCTGAAAAAAATTATGCTCAATTTTGCTGAGTATTTGATCCTTGGTTGTAGACCCACCCCCTTTGCCCTTACAAATATCATATTACAATTTCTCCTGTTATTTCATGTAGAAGCTGAAAGATCCTGTGTGATCTTGACTATAATTCCATGATATTTGAATTGTTTCTTTTTGGCTGCTTGTAGTATTTTCTCTTTGACTTTGTAATTCTGAAATTTGGCTATAATATTTCTTGGAGTTTTTATTTTGGGATCTCTTTCAGGGGGTGATTGGTGAATTCTTTCAACGACTATTTTGCTCTCTGGTTCTAGGACCTCTGGGCAGTTATCTTTGATAATTTCCTCGAATATACTTTCAAGGCTCTTTTTCTCATCACTGATTTCTAGTAGACCAACAATTCTTAAATTGAATCTCCTGGATCTATTTTCTAGGTCACTTATTTTTCCAATCAGATATTTCACATTTTCTTCTATTTTTTCATTCTTTACATTTTGTTTTACAAGTTCTTGATGCCTCATAGAGTCATTAGCTTCCACTTCCTCATTTCTAATTTTTAATGAGTGGCTTTCTTCATTTTGCTTTTGAGTGTCATTTTCCAATTGGTTGATCTTACCTCTCAGGGTGTCATTTTCTCTACTTAGATTCTGAATCTCCATAGCCATTTTGCTCATCTTATTATTTAAGGTTTTGATTTCGTCAGTGGTTTTTTTTTCCATTTTTTCCAATTTTTCTTTTACATCCCTAATTTGGTTTTTAAAATCCTCCTTTAGCTCTTCCAGGAATGCTTTTTGGGCTTGAGACCAGTTCACACTCTCTTTTGAGGTATCGGATGTGGGTATAGTGTCAATGCTATCCTCTTCTGAATTGCTACTTTGTTCATGCCTGTCTACATAAAAAGAATCAATGGTCCTTGTTTTTTTCATGTTCTTCTTTATGTTTATTAGCTTTTCCCTGGGTTTAGAGTGAATTTCTGCTTTTGAACCTCAAGGATCTCTGTTCCAGGTTTCTTGATCTGGAGACTGTGAGTCTATTTACTGGCTTTGTGTATTATAGCCTTCACTTTCCTGAGGTGTGGGGGAGGGGCTTGGCTGCCTGGATTCTCCTTTTCCCCTGTGGCTGCTCTCCAGCACTGTTGCTCTTCAGCAATGGTCTCATCATTTGTTGTCTGTGCTGAGGTCTGCTACTTCCCCTAGGGGTGGAAGTGTATGTCTGGGCTCCTGGTGTTGACTCCTGCTGGCTCTGCCCCTCTGGGTCTCAGGAACTCCCACTGCTCTGCCACTAAAACCCAATTTCTGTCTCCTCTATTCGTGTTTTTGCTGGGGAATTCTCTGGGTCTTGGTAGCGGGAGGGATTAGAGCTGTTTACCTGGCCATCATGTCTCCCAAAAGTTCAAGAAGGTGCATTTCAAACCTTTGGGCTGCAAGCCTCAGGAGTAGGTGTCTCACAGTCAGAGGCATTGCGCTCCTGCCTCTCATCACTTTGATAGACTCCCATCCTGTGTTGGGAGGCCTGGGGATCTCTGCCAGTTTTGGGTGCCCAGCTTTCTCCCAGCCTGGATCACTTCCTGGTTTCTACAGCTGCTTCCACTTTGGTGCTGTCTGGTGCAGCTCCGCATGTCGAGCATTCTCCCAGTCTACAGATACTTCCTGTCCACCCTTTGGACTCTCCTGGCTTGGAAATTGGCCCCACTCAGACTGCTAGCAGCTTCTAACTCTCTCAAATTTGGTCAGATTCACTTTTTTAGAAGTATCTGACAGAACTTATGAGAGAGCTCCAGGAAGACGCTGTTTTCATGCAGCCATCTTGGCTCTGCCCCACCCCTTATTTTTGCCTTCTCTCTCTCTCTCTTTCTCCACACACACACACACACACACACACACATATATATATATATATACACACATAAGGTAGTTGGAAGGAATACATATACATAAGCATGAATATGTATGTACGTATACACACACCTATATATACATACACACATATGTATGTATGTATATGCATATGTATTCCCTCCAACTACCGTAATACTGAGAAAGGTCTTATGAATTACAAATACCATGTTTTCATGTAGGGTTATAGGGATATAAATAGTTCAACTCTAATAAATCCCTTATGATTTTTCTTTTAACTTTTCATAATTCTCTTGAGTCTTGTATTTGAAAATCAAATTTTCTATTCAGCTTTGGTCTTTTTCTCAAGAATGTTTGAAATTCTTCTATTTCATTGAATATCTACTTTTTTCCTCTGAAGAATTATATTAAGTTTTGCTGTATAGGTGGTTGTTGGTTTTAATCCTAGTTCCTTTGATCTCCATAATATATTCTGAGGCCTCTCCTCCCTTAGTGTAGAAGCTGCTAAATCTTGTGTTTTCTTGATTGTGTTTCCACAATACTTGAATTATTTCTTTCTCCCTGCTTGCAATATTTTCTCCTTGACCTGGAAATCCTGGAATTTGGCCACAACATTCCTAGGAGTTTTCCTTTTGGGATGTCTTTCAGGAGATGAATGGTGGATTCATTCAATTTGTACTTTACTTCCTAACTCTTGAATATCAGGGCAGTTTTCCTTGATAATTTCTTGAAACGTGATGTCTAGGTTCTTTTTTGATCATGACCTTCAGTTAGTCCAATAATTTTTAAATTATCTCTCATCAATCTATTTTCCAGGTTAGTTGTTTTTCCAATGAGATATTTCACATTAGCTTCTATTTTTTCATTCTTCTGGTTTTATTTTATAATTTCTTGATTTCCCATAGAGTCATTAGCTTCCATTTGCACCATTCTAATTTTTAAGGAATTATTTTCTTCAGTGAGCTTTTGGACCTCCTGTTCCTTTTGGCCAATTCTTCTTTTTAAGATATTCTTCTCCTCATTGGCTTTTTGGACCTCTTTTGCCATTTAGTTTCGTCTATTTTTTAAGATGCTATTTTCTTTAGTATTTTTTTTTATCTCTGTTAGCAAGCTGTTTACTCTTTTTTCATGATTTTCTTGCATCTCTCTAATTTTTTCCCAATTTTTCCTCTACTTCTCTTATTTGATTTTGAAAATCCTTTTTGAGCTTTTCCATGACATGTGACCAATTCATATTTTTCTTGGAGGCTTTGGATATATGAGCTTTGACTTTATTGTCTTCTTCTGGTTGTATGTTTTGATCTTCTTTGTCACCAAAGTAAGATTCTATAGTTTGAGTTTTTTCAACTATTTGCCCATTTCCCAGCCAATTACTTGATTTTTAAGCTCTTTTTCTGGGTAGGACTGTGCTTCCAGTGTGGAGGGTGTACTGTCTCAAGCTTCGGGGATTTTGCATATCTGTTTTCAGAGATACGTCTAGGTACCTACACATTTTCAGCTCTTCCAAGGTGTTATGACCAAAGAAGAGGTGTTTACTCTTCTCTTGGCCTGTGTTCTGGTCTGTGAGTGACCATATGCCCTCTTTCCTGCCTTGGAAATGTGAGAGGAATTCCCCCTCCACCACTTCCATCAGCTCTGCCACACCAGTGGCCCTCCTTGCCAAGGATTGCCACCCAGGACAGTGACTCAGATCCAAGGATGGGAAAAGCAAGACAATCTTGCCTCAGTGCCAGTAACTAGATCCCTGCAATCTCCCTCTGATTAGTCTCTTGATCCCACAGTATTTGTGGCCTGGGGCTCTGGAAGCAGCCACCCCACAGCTGCCAATGTCCCAGGACTGGGGCTCTTACCCAGGTCTGACACACCTTTCCTACTGACCTTCTAAGTTATCTTTGGTGTTTGTGGGTTGAGAAGTCTGGAAACCACCACAGTCGGCAATGATTCAGTCCTCTGAGTCCTACTCTGGCCTGTGCTGACTGCACCAGGGTTTGTCTGCTCTCCTTTCCCTGACCACTGCCATAGCCCTTTCCTGTCAACCTTCCAAGTTGTCTTGGGCTGCAAATTTGTTTCACTCTGTCATTTTGTGGGTCCTGCTGCTAAAGAATTTGTTTAGAGTCCTTTTTTAAGGTATATGGAGAGGTTTTGGGGAGAGCTCATGCAAATCCCTACTTTTACTCTGCCGTCTTGGCTCTGCCCCTCTTTAGAGCTCTATTAAAAGAAATGTTAAGAGAGAAGGAATAAGGTGCTTGTCCTTGGAGACTGAGATTATGTGAGAGCAGAAATGCTAAAACCTACAAATTGTCTGAGTGTCAGGAGAAATGAGTCAAAAATTAAAACATATTATAGAAAGGAGGAGATTTGAACAAGTAAAGGGAAAGAACATGTGAGGATATTGTATTTATGAGAAATTGATATATGGCACTTGTTATAATCTTGTTCGCTATTGGTTTGTTGATAAGAAGAGAATTATGTTAATAATATGTAAATGTTTTTTATAATAAACCTGAGATGATCAAATGGGATAATGTATATGAGAGCTCTTTGAAAGCTATAAAAGTGCAGCACAAATGAGAGTTGGGATTTTTATTCTTAATTTAATGTTTAATTAATGTTTATTATAGCTAGCTTATTAGATTTAAGTCAATTTTATGATACCATAGATTTGTGTTTTTATACACTTTATGTACATTTTATTGTACATTGGGACCATAAGGTCCTTTCCAGATCTAAAATTCTATGACTTGGCTCATAATTTTACTACTTAAAGTGATTATAGAGGTTCATAATATTCTTTTTCTTCCTACAGAATATTGTTAGTCCAAGCAGCATCACATTCCTCACTAGTTCCTAATCTTGTCCTGTCCCCTTCTGCCTGGAAATATTTTCACAGATTGTACTTTATATGCATTCTTCAACAAAGGCAGGTATATGTTTACCATTTCAGAAAACTTAGGGGCAGCTAGGTTGTACAATGAGTAGAGCACCAGCCCTGGAGTCAGGAGGACCTGAGTTCAAATCTGCCCTCAGACACTTGACTCTCTTAGTAGCTGTGTGACCTTGGACAAGTCATTTAACCCCAATTGCCCTGCCTTCCCCCCTCAAAAAAAGAAAATTTAAATTCTACCCTTCCTCCAAAGCCTTGCTCATGCTAGCTCTACATTTACCTCAACTCCCCACTCATTTTAAATAAATAAAAATAAAATTTTCATAATTTCATCCTTCTGCATTTATTTTTTAATTTCTGTTTCTATAATGTGTTTATGTATCTCAGCCCTTTTCTAGATTATATATTCCATGAGGGCAAAAGCAGTGTAATTTTAAACACTTTCATACCAACAGGACATTGTGCTCTTCCCATAAGTAGGCACTTAATAAATACATTTTGAATCAAGGGTTGTCATTCTCTTGATCAAGAATCCTTCCTTGGGTTTGGGATTACAATAATAAATCTGTGTCTATGGAAAGATAATATGATTTATATTGAAACTTCTAGACCTATATTAGAGTAAAATAACTGTCTACTTTATTGTCATAATTATTTTTAAGTAGGATAGAGATGGATCCTTCTGAAATAAATCCCCTTTTTTCCTAAGGATGAAGATAGAGAGGGAAGATCATGACAATAGAAATGCCAGACTGAGAAAAGATGTCTTCACCCTTTACGGTGTAGGCAATGGTAACAAGTTACTAGTGGTTTTGATTAATGTTATAAACTATTGCAGTAAACTAATTTATGTTCATAGACTTCAAATTGATCTTGCTGCCCCAAGTTTCAATTCCCTATTAACTAGTAAGGTGATTTAAAAAAATCATAAGCCTGACCATGTTAAATTCCTCCTCAATAAACCCCAATGATTCCTTGATACATTCAGCAACAGAAATTTTTAAAATGGCATTTAAAACTCTTCAGAGCCTTGCTCCTTCCTTTTCATAACCAGGGTTTTAAGCTAAGATTGGAGCATCTTGCATGATACTCATGTAACTGACGAAAGAATTCTAGCCTCAGATTGTGTGGCTATTTGAGGTGAATATTTGGATTGAAAATTTTAGAGAGTGGAGATATTTGCAATGCTTCCTTTTAACATAATGTATGGTGGTAGGCTTTCTTTGGCCAACTCAAGAAATGTGAAGAGATAGACAATGGAAGTGCAAGACACGTATGAGAAGTCAGCTCTTTCACATAGCCCTGAGATGTTGGGTAATTTCCCCTTGAGTGATATTGGAATATCTCTCTCTTTATTTGAACTGAGGTATGCCATTCACAATGGGAGGAAATATTCACTCTGTAGTGTTTGGTATAATCTAATCTGTATAACTTCTCTAATTTCTATTTGCTATTCACTTGAAAAAAATGATTATCCTTTCTGTATATAGTATTTGGTGGGAGGGAGTCAAACTGGAAAACGTAAAACAATATTTACCCTCCTTGCCTTCATGGAAAGTGACCAAGGAAACTAATGGCTTTGTTTTTTTAATGAAAAAGTACCTCTAGATTAGTGATATTTAATAGCAGGTATATATAATTCTAGTCCAATACCATTCTCTCAGAGAAGATTAGAACAGCATTCCATGAAAATTTTTCTCCATCTCCCCTTGACCCACCTTTCCATATTATTTTAATTATACCATGTGGATATCAATATTTTACATGGGCACATTTATGTTGTATACTATCTTTCCAGTTTTGTAATGGTTTTTAACTTTTATATAACCAATTTTTGGCATAATTCTTTTTATATAGTAGGCAATTAATATGTGCATTGAATTGAAGCATTTCAGAAAGATATATTTTACTCCAACACCGGCCACTTCCCTCTGATTTCCCTTCATTTTGCAATGTCATTATCAGTAAATTAATAAAGAACTTGGAAACTTGCTAAAATTAGAGCAGCTGCCAATTGATGGAGAATTCAGCTTCAAGACATTTTTTGTGAGTTAAAAAAATAGATACGGCCAACAGCATGAGAAAAACATAAAGGAAATTAGATTGTTGCACAACTCTTCATCTTAATGCTAATTTCTCTCCCTTTATCCATTCCTTCCTTCTGGAAAATGATTTTGTACAAGGTTACCTAAAAGCATCTATACCTCTTCTTATGAAATCTTTCATTGTCAACAACACCACATGTGAGACTTTTCCTTTAGCCAAGGACAATTTCTAAACTTAAAAGACAGGAGCAAAAGAAGAACAACAAACACACACAAAAATGGAAAAGATCTGTTAAGATTTTTATACCAAACTCATTTTTCAATGACAGTAGAAGCACCATATATGTACTCTGATATCACATTTGCTTATGTGCTGCATTAAGAATCAATAATGTCATTAAGGAAAACAATGCTGAGTAGAGCACCTAGATTCAGAAAAAAAATGTGCAGAGGATGAGGTGATAAAATTTTTCACTGTGCAACCAAAAAAGGGGAAAATCTCTACCAACCAAAATATTTTGGACAATTCAAATAATGTTGATAACTATCCATACCAATTTACAGTTTGGGGTAATTACAAAAAACATAGTAGTTAAACATATTGAGAGCATCTAAAATGAAAACATAAGAAGGGATTGGGACAGCTTTCGTAAACTGTATTTTATAGCAAAACCTATTTTATACTATCAAATTGACTAAAAGAGGAAGAGCAGAAACCATACTCAAATAATGCCCATTGTTCTTTCAATATTCAAAGTGTTCTGTTTGAGAGGACAAATGTAGCTTTTTAAGGTTCTCCTTCAACAAGGTGTTTCCCAAGTGTATATTGAAATCATATATAAATATAATAATCATAAAGATGATTATATTTAACCTTCGATAATATAGATAATGATTTAGAAATTATCTGATTATTAACATGAATTGAGGCATAAAATGGATAGGCATTTGCTTGCTGAAGGTGTTTGCCTCAGTCATGGAAAATGCCCAGGGCAGAGTTTCAAAGAAGACAAATTAATTATAAATGGTGAAGTTCTCCAGTTGCTCCTATTTGGAGATATTACAATAACTATATTCTCTGAAGCATTACAAAGTCTTTTGAATGAGGTCTATATTAATTTAAAACCATTCAGACTATCCATGTAGGGAAAAAAACGTAAGTGAATATAGAACTTTTATTTTTTGGCCTAAGACATCCAGTATGGGAATGACCACCATGCTGATTTATCATTATACATATTTTGAACAGGCATAGTGAACAGATGATTAATTGGTACTCAAATTCAATAGGAGAAATAGAATGGGCTTCATTGTATTCAGCAGCTAGATGGCACAGTAGATAGAACGCTGGGCCTGAAGTTAGGAAAACTTGTCTTCTTGAGTTCAAATCTTACCTCAGACACTTACTAGCTGTGTGATCCTGGGCAAGTCACTTAACCCTGTTTGCCTTATATGAGCTGAAGAAGGAAATGGCAAGCCACTCTAGCATCTTTATCAAGAAAACCATAAATGAGATCACGAAGAGTTGACTATGACTAAAACAATTGAACAACAACCACATTTAGGGCAGCTAGGTGACTCAGTGGATAGAGAACTGGGCCTGGAGTCAGAAACACCTGAGGTCAAATACAGCCTCAGACACTTTCTACGTATATGATTATATGCAAGTCACTTAACCCTGGTTTTGTTTTTTCAAGTTTTCTCATCTGTAAAGTGAGCCAGAGAAGGAAATGGCAAACCATTCCAGTATCTTTGCCAAGAAAAGCTCAAAAGTGGTCATAAAGAGTTGAACATGACTAAAATAACTCAACAACATTGTATTGGAGGAACTTTTAAGTGCTGTCACTGACCCCAACTTTCTGTAAAAAATAAGCACTCATATATTTAATGTGAAGATTCTCTCGATATTATTATATAACTATGATTCATATAATATACAGTACAATACAGTGGTGTCCTCCTGCCTTATGCAGCTCTTATAAATGTCCCTTGAGGGTATCACTACCTTTTTTTGGCTTTATTCTGATATGAACAGGAGACAGCAGTACATTCTGGCCTTTCATTAGTCATCCCTTCATTTTACCATGTGACAGTCCTTCTATTTCTATCACAGAATTCCTTCAGAATTCATTTTACCCCTCTTCTTTTTCAGAGTTCCTTATTGTTTACACGTTGCAACCTACACAGACCCACCATGCTTAGTTCTATTTCCTTCTCTATTATATTTACTTTAAATTATTCAAAGACTTTTGCTTTTCTTGTTTCACTTCCATACAGCAACCTTAGCAGGATGTCATCATTGAAAAGATAGACCTTTTGTTTCATGGGCAGCATGGTTACATTGAAGAATTGTTATAATTTCTTGAAGGCAATACAGCATATTATCATCCTCCTGTTCAACTCTGGGACCAATTATTTGTACACCTGTGTTCTCTGATCCAAGTGATGGATAACAGCTAAAGTTTGTCTAAATGCATGTTGTAATCTGAGTAATAAAATTAATTTTTTGACTTGACTTTTCCTGAGTGCATGGAAAACTCTTTTGGGTTTTTGCAGATCTCCTCTAAGAGTCTTAATGTTTTGTGCCTTGATGAAATGAACAGTTGCTCACAAGCAGGGGCATTTGGAGAGCTTCACAGTCTATAGGAAAAATTTCTTCAATTTGAACACAGTGGTGGATTCTGTCGTAGTGGGTAACAGATTTAGCAAAGATAGATCTCCACAATCTATGCCTTCGCTTATGATTATGAGTGTTCTTGAACAAGATTATTTCCAATAATAATTATAATGACAAATTAATAATAATAACCTTGATAATCATAATAGCTAACATTTACATAGTGTCTATTATGTGCGAGATACTGTGCTAAACACTTTAGAAATATTATTTCAGTTTATATTCACATCAATCCTGGGCAGTAGGTGCTATTATTATTCCCATTTTATAGTTGAGGAAACTGAGGTAAGCAGAAGTTGTGATGTCATACAAATTGTGAGACCAGATTTGAAGTCAGGTCTTTCTGACTCTTAAGTCCTGCTCTCTATTCATTGTTATATCATTCAACAAAGCTTGAATGAATTTTAGTTTAGATCCAGCTTTGAGATTCTGTCATTCAATGGTTTTATGAAGGTCAAAGTGGTGTCAACAAGAAGGCTGGCTTATGTTTAATCCATCAAGCTATGTATCCCTCTATTTCTTATGGTTTTGAGGTAGAACTGAGTGTATAGGCATAGGTTAAGAAGTACTGGTTATGTGAGTTGGATGACTACGTAGATTGCTAGCTTAATACATGACCCAAGCATACAGGTATGCATTTAAACTTTGGGTCTTCAAGAAAACTATTGCTAACGGTTATTCACATTAGCCATTATCTGTTTAAGAACACTTTGAGATTACTTCCTATTTAGATTCCTAATGGCTACTCAACCAATAGCAGTGTGCTAGTAATCCTAAGAAAGATATTTTCTTTGCTGAATCATTGAGACACATCTCAGAAGATGCCTCCAAACACAAAAACAGTCAAATCAATTATTTCGTGTCACTAGAGATGAAAGCATTAATTACATTTTTTCTTGTGACAATTGTTTCTATCAGTAGATACAGCTAAGAATGTTCTCCCCTCCTAATACCCTGGCAGTTCTCTGGAGTGGCCTGAAATGGAAATGCCAGAAGGCCATAAGATTCTCAAACAATAGCATCTTCTATCATAATATCTGCTGCTGTGTTATTGGAAGCAGCCTGAATTTTCATGCAAAATGGAATGATTCACTCATATTGTATCTATGCAGGTAGGAAAGGTCATCATTGTTGAAATTCAGTGCTTGTAGTATATCCTTTTCAACTCTGATGTCTGATCAGGTATGAGTATTTTTCAGGATTTTAAATTCTGCCTGTTGTCTTACTACAGAAGACAGAGGTATATGATGAGAAAATGATTCCTAGGTACCTGCAAGGTGTAATTTTCAAATTAATTGAGACACATCTACTATAATTTAAAAGATGATAACTTCATGGGAACAAAGGAGATTACAAAGAAACTGCCAAAATTAAGGCCATAGACTGTCATTATTATAGGGTCAACATCATTATCATTCTGTAGCAAACATCTTTATCCTCATTCATAGGAGACAATGGTTCAGAATCTTTTATCCCCCCATCTGTAGGATGATAAAATCAGCAATTTCTCTTGGTTTTTTTAAAAAATCTCTTAATATTACCTGTTCTTTCAAAAAGACAGTGCTGATTGATTGAATGACATTTTGGTGATAGAAGTACCCCCCTAGCTTGAGGTCAAATTTGTCAAATTTTAGACCAATGTCTACTGCATGAAAAGATGTGAGTTACAATCACCTGAAAAGAGGACTCTATAATTGAAACTCAGACCCATATCGCAAGCCTCTTGGCTAACCTGAGTTCTAACAATAAACTCTCTTTTATATGGAACTTTTCAAAGTGGCAGGGTCACAAAGTGCTTTGGAAAAATACAGTCCCAATGGCCAACAGCAAATTCAGAAATCACCCTCTGTGCAGCTTTTATATCAGTGACTATAACATAGTTAATAAATTGTAGGAGAAAATAAATAACTGCTACGACAGGATTTAAAACCTGCTGGTGAGTGTGTGTTCCTTGGGCATTAATGACAATGTGTTGAGGGCACTGCAAAGATATTATGACTACCACGGACATTAGCATTGAACTAGGTATTCTTTATATGTTACAAGATGATTGAATGCCTTGTTATATAATCAACCCCTAGACTTCTCCACCTTTTATAACATTAAATGGGAAACTATTTTAAAATAGATTTTTATTGATACATATTTATATGCCTCTTTTATTTCCATCTTGCATCACACACATACATGTAAACACATACGTAAACTCATGTTTACATACATGTACGTGTGCTTGTGTGTGTATATACACATAATCATGCATGATATTTGTCATGGCATTACCTCCCTGAGGTCATGGTCCTCTTTGATAACACAACTCTCTCAATACACATACACACACAAATATATGTGTATATATACACATATGTGTGTGCATATACATATTCCAATATGCCAATTAACATAAACGCATTATGAATCATGAGTGGAAATGCCATAATATTAAAAATTATTTAAAACAAAAAGCAAGCATAATATGTAACAGAGATAAACTAAAATGATTCAAAATAAATATAAGAGTAAAGAAAGAATTCCAAATTTCCCCACTATTATTTGACATAGTTGTCAAAGTGCTAGGAATAGAAGAGGGAAAGGCAATAAGTGCATAAAGACAGGTAAAGAAGAGATGAAACTGTCCATATTGCTGATGGTATGAGAATTTATTTGGAAAATCCTAGGTAATCAGCATAGCTACTAACTGAAAAGATTAATAGCTTCAGTAAAGTTTCAGGCAACAAAATAAACCCTAAAAAATCAACTGCATTTTATATAAAAACAAAATCCAAGAGACACTGAGAGAAAGAGAAATTCTCTTCCAAATACATACAATATACATAAAACCTCTGGGGCTCAATCTAACAAACCATACAAAAGACTTGAATTAATTCACCTTTTAAAAAGCCTATCATGGTTACAGGGGTGCTGAGGACGAAAATAACTACAAAATATCTGAAAGCTAAGACTCAAGTAAAAATGCAGTTTGGGTACAAGTTCAACTAGAATTCCTGAAAAAATTTTAAGGACATTAACATTTTCAATAACTAAAATGATAGAGCTAGACTGGGAAATATCATGTAATAAAGAATTGGAAGGAAATTTACAACTTGACATAACAGCTACAAAATTTGCCTTAAGTAATAAACCCTCTGAAAATTATAATGGAAAAAATAGAAGATAATGCTTCCATGGGAAAATAGGCAATATTAAAACAAAATCAAAAGA
>JAQQSZ010005805.1:0-13773 GCA_028646595.1 Phalanger gymnotis | reverse complement strand
TGTGGGTTGAGAGGTCTGGTACATGCCACAGCTGGGTATTTCGGGATGCCAGGGCACTTTCCGCTCGTCTCCTGGTCTGGTAGGTCCACGTCTGGTCTGTTTGCGCCGTGCGCGCTGCGTTCAGCTCTGCTCCCCTCGGATGGGGGCTGGGAGGTCCGTGTGGGACCGACCTTGCCCAGAGACAATCCAGGCTGTCCTGCGGTGGAGCCCTGCTTCCCTCTGCCACTTTGTGGGTTCTGCAGCTCTAAAATTGGTTCAGAGCCATTGTTTTATAGGTTTTTGGAGGAACTTGGTGGGGAGCTCACGCCAGTCACTGCTTCCCAGCCGCCATCTTGGCTCCGCCGGAACTCAAAATTTTTAAAGCAGATGTTCAAAAAAAGTTTTTGCATGCAACTAGGAAATAAGATATGCAGGCAATGGGGCATAAAAATCTGTCTTGCCCTACAAGAAAGTAAGGGATAACGGTATGGGGAGAGTGGGGTGACAGAAGGGAGGGTTGACTGGGGAATGGAGCAATCAGAATATATGTCATCTTGGAGTGGGGGGGAGGGTAGAAATGGAGAGAAAATTTGTAATGCAAATTCTTGTTAAAATTAATGTTGAAAACTAATAATATTAAATAAATAAATAATATTTTAAAAAATAGAAAGTAGAAGACTAAGGGAGGAGAGAATATTTCAAATAAATACATAAACTGAGAGAAAAAAATGTAGAGCCAGGGGAAAAGAGACATCATTGGATAAATAAAAGGAAGAAATAAAATTAAGTCAATACTTTTGCATATTTATAGGCTTGAAAAATATGGGAAAGGAAGAAGATTATTCAGGATAAGGGGAAGAAAGTATTTAATAATGAACCTACTTTAACAAAAATTATGTAGAATTAATCCTATAGACAAAGGATTGTCTTAAAGGAAAAATGGGAACAAAAATGTCCCAGTTTAAAAAATACTAGAGATAAAAATGGAGGAAAACATATACCTCATTCACACTGCTAGATTAGAGGACACAATAAAAATCAAGTAATAGATAAGAAAAATTAAAACAATCTGTTACTTAATACAAGCACATCTAAGAAAGCAAAGTTAACCAAACTGGAAGGTAAGACAAAAATGATTTTGCAAATGATGATTCTAAAAAGTAAGGCATTATCATAATATTAGATAAGGACACAACAACAAAAATGTGACATAACCAGTGATAAAGAATGAAATTGGATTATTCTAAAGGGAATCATAGAAAAAAAGCAAATATCAATGTTAAAACTGTATTATGAGGTACATTTGCCTCTAGAATCCAAATCAGTAGAGGAAAAATATAACTCAATTACAAGAAGAAATAGTTATTAACATAAGAATAAATGACATACAAATCTAACAGAATTATAAAAAGGAGGGAAAATGTGGAATTGACCAAATTTCTGGAAAAAACTAGATTAAAAATTATGGAGCATTCTAAATCAAATGCCTAAGGAATATTCATTTCTCAGTATCAAGTATAACTTCTGCAAAATTTAGAAATATATTAGGATCTAAAAAAATTGCAAATGAGAAATACTACACATATCATTTAATTAAGAAGAGATATTGAAAAACAGAAAAATAACTTGGATAAAAGCTAAAGCATTGATAAACAAAACCCGAAACAGACTTGTTAAGAGACTAAAAGAAATACTAAACTTTTAACCAACCAGATTAAAAAGGAGAGGTTTGTACAAACTTCTGTACAAACAATAAAATAGTAAATAAAATACATGAAATTCAAACAAAACAAGAACAAAAGAATTATCAGGAGGTAATATATGCAGTTATATGCCAACAAAATAGAATACAAGATAGATGAGTACCTTCAAGATCATTAAATACCAAAACACAAAAGCAGACATCTTAAAAAGTCCAATTCAAGAAGACAAAATTGAATTATCTTCAAAGGAACTACCAAAGAAGGTGGTGAGATTCTTGTCCCTAATGAATTTATAGAAGAATTCTATAAATAAATCCTCCATAATTTTCAAGAATTGAGAAAATATCCTGCTATGTTCCTTTTATGATTTAAATATAATTTCAATACCCAAATCAGAGGATAAAGCAAAGAAGAGAAATAAATAACTATTAACAATTGATGTCTATTCAAACATTTTACATAAAATCTTTGCAAAAAGATCACAAAAAATTATCAAAAAATTCATTAATAATAAGTTGGATTTATATTTGTGATGCAAAAATTGTCAACATTCAGAACAAAACTTCCAACATTAGCTGATCATCCCAATGGTTGCAGATTAAAAAAAGTCTTGAAAAAGAATGTAATTTATTTATGCTAAAAACATAGCAATATGTAAGAATGGAGAATTTTTTAAATATAAAATTTCTGTATAACCCAAGCAAGCATTATATTGAATGGGAAAAAAATAAAAGTTTCCCAATAAGTGCAAGTGTAAAAGATGGATACTCACTCACTCTGCTTTTATTTGATGTAGTTCTAGAAATGCCAGCAATGCTAATAAGTCAAAACAAAGAAATCAGAAATAAAAAGTTAGGCAAAGAAAAGACAAACCAATCCTTTTCAGATGACATTATGCCTTTACTTAGAAAATTCTAGGTAATCAACAAATAACTTAATTTACATAATTAATATTTCTAACTTGTTTCAGGCTACAAAATAAACTCAAAAAAATGACTGTTTTTTCTATTTTATAACAAATTCAAGAGGCACAATAGAGGGAAATCCCTTTCAAAACAACTATAATATATGGAATATTTGAGCAATATTCTACTAAAACACATTCAACATATGTACATATTTAAATACAAAATATTTCTTAAAGAAATAAAGAACAATTCAAATAATTGAGGGAATATTCAGTTTTTACATCTAGGATATGCCAATATACCAATATGCCAATACAAATAACTAACATTATTTTCAGTTTTAATGCTTCATCAATATAACAATTAAAGTACAGCTTACATAATTTCACACACAATAACAAAATTGATTTAGAGGAACAAATGATCTAGACTGAGGGGAAATTTTTTTAATTAGGAATGAGTGGGAAATATGACTTATAGACCTCAAGTGATATTCAAATAGTACTCCTGGCTTCATTTTCAGAGATTGAAGTTAATTTTCATTCCAAACTATGCTTTAAGGGAATCTTTGAAGGGTTACTTTTGTAGAATTCTCCATCATTATTAGTCATATTTTTATTAGAACTTCAGTTCCATATACAAATAAACCTCAATTAGCCTTTGCAAATCATATTTACCTCAGAGATAAAGCAAGAACACAAGTTCAAATATTTACTCAAACACATTGTCTTTAGCCATTTATCCATACAAAGGATGTAAAACAAAAGTACTGAAAGCAGAGGCAAGCCTTTCTTCTTCCCACAGGTGATAACCTCAGAGCTAAGTCTCCCTGGTAGCAAAAGTGAAGATAATTCTGTAATGTAAGCTGTTATGTAAGCTGTTGTAGTTGAAAGAGCTTTGTAGTACTCCAGGTGAAACAAAGTAAAAAAACAAAAAAGCACAAGAAGAAAACACTACAGCTGAGGATGGTACAACATATCCTTCCACTCCATATCCCCAGTCTAGACAGTTTTGGAAGGTAGAAAAAAGTTGGAAGTCACCTATCAAAGAGCAAGTCATCCATCATACTTAACAGACCAAAACATTTATAGCATCATTTTTGTGTTTGCAAAGAACTGGAAACAAAAAATACAATCATTAATTGGGAATGCCCAAACAAGCTGTGGTGCCTAAATGTAATTGGCCATTACTGTTCTATGGGAAATGATAAATTCAATGGAAATACTGAAGAATAGAAAGAATTACATGAACTGATGGAAAGTGAAGTGACCCAAGAAAATCACATATACAACGATCACACTGATGTACATGGATAGGATAAAAATAACAAAATTGAAAAAAAAGTTGAAAATTTACAAACAACAAGGTTGATGAAAAGTCAAGGTGGCAGAGTAAAGGTGGGAACTCACATAAATTCTTCCAACATTCCCTTCCAAATGACTTTAAAATAACATCTCAAATTGAATGCTGGATTAGCAGAACCAATAAAAAGTTGGTATGAGATGATTTTGCAGGCCAAGACAATTTAGGAAGTCAGCAGAAAAGGTATGTCACACCAGGGAGGTGATTGGTCTGGAACACAGCAGAGGCTGCATGGTGGCAATGTTCACGATAGGCCCTAAAAGCAGGTATGACAGGGGCAGCATCAACTTCCAGAGATCCCAATCCACAGATGATAAAGCGGTCAGACAAATGGTAAAAAAAGATATGACCAAGGACTCATTAACATTGGGTGTAGAACCCTATCGAATTGCCCTTATTAAGTTCTAGGTCACAGTTCTAATGAGAAGAGGAGCATTACTGCTTGCTGCTGTAGGGAAGCAGGAGTCCTGGTCACAGTTACAGAGTAATGCAAGGGTACTTGTGGTTACTGATTTGTGAGCAGGGGCATAGTCTCAAATCCAATGTAGAAAGGAGCATTAGTGCTTGTAGCCACAGGAGAGCAGGTCCCCACTTCACAAGCCCACAGTCTCAAGGCCAAGAAGAGTACTAGCACTTGAGGCTACAGTGGAACAAGGTCCCTTCTTAGGTAAAGACAAGAGCACCTGTTAGGAGAGCAGAGGCCAAACTTTTGCTTGGATCATACTACATTAGAAGCACTAAAAACTTATAGACTTCCAAGATCTAGCTCTGAAAACAGCAACACAAAAACCTGAAACTTGGGACAGAGCCTACTCCACTTATAATAATTTAAGAAATTGTAAAGCATAAATACCCTGATAGCCAAGAAATAGAAGTGAAAAAGAAATTGAAATAATGTATCAATCACCTCATAAAAGAAATTCCAAAATGAAAACTCCCAGGTAGGTGATAGCCAAATTTCATAATTCCCAGTTCAAGGAGAAAAATATTTCAAATAGACAGAAAGGAACAATTCAAATATTATGGAGCCACAGTCAGAATCACATGAGATTTAGCAGTTTCCACATTAAAGGAGCAGGGGACTTGTAATATGATATTCCAGAAAGCAAATGAACTAGAATTACAATCAAGAATAACCTATCCAGCAAAACTGAACCTAATACTCCAGGGGAAAAATAGATATTTAACAAAATACAGGACTCTCAGGTATTTCTGATAAAAAGACCAGAGCTGAGTAGAAAATTTGACTTTCAAATATAAGATTTAAGAGGAGCATAAAAGGGTAAACAGGAAAAAGAACTCACAAGGGACTCAATAAAGTTAAAGTGTTCACATTCCTGTATGGGAAGATGAAACTTCTAACTCCTAAAACTTTATCATTATTAGGGCATTTAGAAGAAGTTTGCATAGAGAGCAAAGCTGTGAGTTGACTATGATAGGAGGATTTAAAAAAAATATGAAATTAAACGGTGAGTAAGAGTGATGCACTGGAAGAACGAGGGAGAGGAAGAATGTGGACAATTTCTCATATAAAAGAAATGAAAAAGGAAGAGCTTTCATAGTGGAGGAGAAAACAGAGTGGGGAGCAATGTTTAAATCTTAATATCATCAGAATTGGCTCAAAGAGGGAATACCATACACACTCAATTGGGTATAGAAATCTATCTTGCCTTACAGGGAAATAGGGAATGGGATCAAAACAGGAGGGGGTGATAGATGATAGAATGATAGAATGGGGGGATAATTGGAGAAGGCTATGATGAGAGGTAAAATAAACTTTTGAGGACATACAGGTAAAAATGAAGAGAAGGATAAAAAGAGAAAAATAGTATGGACAGAAATACACAGCAATAATAACTGTGAATGTGAATGGTATGAACATACTCATAAAACAGAAGCAGATAACAAAATGGATTAAAGACCAGAATTCCACATTATATTGTTTATAAGAAACACACTCGAAACACGCACATGCGCACACACACACACTCACACGCACTAAAAAAATGGAAACATTAATTAAAATTAATTGGAAATTAGGTAATGTATTCCTTAGGAATACATGGATCAAAGAACAATTTATAGAGTCATGCCCCAGTAGATAAATTGTCAAAGGAAATGAACAGGCAGTTTTCGAAAGAAGAAATCAAAACTATCTCTAGTCATATGGAAAAGTATTCTAAAACATTATTTTTTAGAGAAATGAAAATTTGAGGTACCACTTTACTCCTTTCAGAGTGGGTAATATGACACAAAAGGAAAATTACAAATGTGAGAAGAGATGTGGAAAAATTGGGACACTAATTCACTGTTGGTGGAGTTGTGAACTGATCCAACCATTACGGAGAACAGTTTAGAACTGTGCCCAAAGAGGTCAAAGAAAAAGGAAAAAAGGAGCTTTATGTTCAAGAATATTTAGAGCAGCTCTTTTTGTGGTGGCAAAGCATTGGAAATTGAGGTGATGTCCGTCAATTAAGAACGGCTCAACAAGTTCTAGTATATGCTTGTGATGGAACACTATTTTGTTATAAGAAATGATGGATAAGATGGTTTCAGAAAAAAACTAGGCAGATTGATGTAAAGTGAATTGAGCAGAACAAGGATAACATACATAGTAATTACATTATTATACAATGATCAACTGAGAATTACTTAGCTACTCGGATCAATATAGTGATGCAAAGATAATTCCAAATGACTTATGATTAAAAAAACATGCTAATGCCTCCAGAAAAAGAACTGGCAAAATCTGAATGCCGATCAAAGAATATATATTTTTAAACAATATTTATCATGTTTTTTTAAGCTTGCTTTTTCTTTTTCCAACATTGATAATATTGAAATATGTTTTGAATGACTTCACATATGATCTGCTCCAAATTGTTTGTCTTCTCAATGATGTGGAGTGGGAGGGAGGAAAGGAGAGAATTTGTAACTCAAAATTAAAAAAAATATTAAAACCTTTACATGTTAATTAGTGATATATAAATGTGATAAATATTTAATGAAACAGATAAAAATACATTGAAGAAAAATGAGACATGGAGGGTGGAAGAACAAGTTTGATCCCAAAGAAGACATATGAGTAGACAGGCCCAATTTTTATAGATGTGAGGAGGGTATACAGAAATGGATCTCTTACATGTAAAATGTAATACTCCACTTTGCATCTGCAGCTTTGCTTGGCCTATTCTTCAAGGAACTCTTAAGATCTCTGGTGCTAGTTAGCCCTTAGTCTCACTGTCCCCTCCCTTCTCAGCTTCCTCTGTGTGTTTTCTTCCCTCATTAGATTGTAAGCTACTTGAGATCAGAGACCATTTTTCTCTTTATTATTTGTATCCCCAGGGTTTAGCATAGTGCCTGGCACATAGTAAGTGCTTTTAAAAATGTTTATTGAATTGAATTAAACTTGAATTGAACTCACTTGCCTAACTCATAATACTACTGGCCATTTCAAATACCAGGTGGCTATTATTACTATGAGCATTATATGTATAAGCCTGTGGGTGGCTATCCTCCTAAAAGCCAGTTCTCCTGACAGTGTGCTTCCCCTTAACAATCAATCAAAATAGTAAGTTTTTTTTTTCCTTTTTCTTTAGGAAAGGCATTTACTCAAACATGAGAGCAAGGATTTACAAGGAATTTTCCCCTAAGCTTCAAGGGAATTCTCTCCCACAGATATACAGTTTTCAGGAACAGAAGAGTGGGCATGAACTTCATATAAAATTGTATTGAATCAAATATATGAGGAGAAAATACATCCAAGGAAACTCACAGTTGTAGAACTGTAGGTCCCTGATTTATTTTCTTCTCTCTTTTTTCTCAAGAGACTTCTTGAGAAGGTAACTATGAAATATTCTACTCTTCAGATTGTGTACTTTAGGGCTACTATGTCTGCTGGATCAGAAAAGTGGGTTACTACCCTTGGTTTGCACTGTCTAGGAAGGAAGGCCCAATCTGCTATTTAGCTAGGTCACTAGGCTAGCTTTTCACCGGACAGTTGCTACTTGACTGGGCCAAAGAGGTTGCTCATCCACTGTTTTTATTATCAGGATATAGTAACTGCTGGATGGCTTGCTCTTTGATACATGGCCACAATCTTTTTTTCCACCTTCAGCAACTGTCTATGCTGAGAAGAGAGGATACTTTAACCTCCATTACTGTAGAGTTATCTTGTATTGTTTTTTTTTTTTCACCTGGAGTCCTACAAAGCTCTTTATCCTAGGACAATGTCCTTTAGCTTACATTGACAGGAGTTTCTTCCCTTTGACTCCCAGTGAGACTTAGCTCTGAGGCTATTTGCCCTTTCTCTGGCAAATGAGAAGCTTGCCTCTTCTTTCAGCATTTTCACACTCTATCCTTTCTGTAACCAAGTGTTCTCAATGTAGGTGATGTTGGAAAGACACATTTAGGGTCTTGCTGACCTAATTACATTATTCACACTTCCTTCATTTTTAGGGTGGCAAATGCCTATTTTCTAGCTGAAAGTTTTCCTCTTTATCTGTAATGCCTCTTCTTTCCTCTGTAGATCTGCAGCTTTTTCTGAAGTCTGGCAGGTGAAATCCCCACACCCTTAGACATATTGTTAATTTTTTTGATGTAATGATAAATATTGTGCTGATTTTACTCTTCTTAATTATCATGTTTTTTTCTGTTAAAGATGGCTCTCCGTGGGTGCAGCAAGATGATGGAATTCAGGTAATTAAAATCAGTAAAATGCATTTTCGAAAGAACAATATGATGAATGTCTAATACTAAATAAAGCTTTTTGAAATAGCAATAGATGGATTAGTGACAATTCTAGTTTCCTGTTAGAACCCAGGTTACATTGTTCCCCCCATATGCCTCATCATATTGTACTTCATTTCCAACTTCCATTGGTAGTGACACCTATTACTTCTCTCTCAGCAATGATTCAATATGGCCACTTCACTAACATACACTCCTTAAGTGAATTTAGAGAATATTGCACTGACCAGATTCCATAAAGAGGTAATTTTATAATGTTTTTGTGGGTAGGGGGAGTATGACAAAGGCTAGGAATGTAGATTTAGTCTAATTTGCTGGTAGAGAGGGTTGGAAATAGAATCCTGGTTGTATTGCTCCCCGGGGAATTTTGTACCCTGCAAAAAGCCATAACAGAAAACAGGGATCCACACTTTGTGAGAAATCTAACATGTAACAACCAATTTAAGATTGGCTGGAAAATTGTCAAGGTCCAGAGACCTGGTAAGGAAAAAAAAACCTTCAGAGAAACAGGCTGGGAAGACCCATCCAACACTTGATACAGCGACAGCTCCTCAGAAGACAGAAAACAATAGACTCAGAGTCTGATGGAGAATGGTCTATGTGAAGGCAAAATCCAAAAGAGAAAAAAAAATCAGGAGGAAAGTTACTAAAGAAATGAGAAAAATGAGTAGAAAATGGCTGGCACAATGCAGTGAAGAAATATTTTGAGGTTATGGAAAATAACAAAGTTATAAAATAATTAACGGAAAAGCAGGCAAAACAAAAAGTACATAAGCACCACAGAAATGATAGAACACCCTCTTAGCTGAGAACTTTGCCTCATATTTTACAAAAAAAAAATTAAAGTCATTCACCAAGAGCTCCTTTTCTCCTCTCTACATCTTACATCACACTGTTGCATTCTATTATGATCTTATCTTTCACCCCTATCTCGTGTTATGTTGTTGCACTTATTGCTAAGGCCAAACCCTCTACCTGTGCAAATGGTCCCACTGCATCCTGTCTTCTCCAGCAGATTGCCTCCTCTGTCATCCTTAGTCTCTGAAGTATCTTCAGTATTTCCCAGTCTACTAGCTGCTTTCCTACTGACTCAAAAGATATCCATGTCTTCTCCATCCAAAACAAAACAAAACAAAATATTACTTCATCTTTCTATCTCTGCTGACTATTATCGTATAGCCCTCCTGCCTTTTGTGACTAAATTTCTTGACAAGGCTATCTATAATTTATGGCTCTATTTTCTCTTCCCTCTATCTTCTAGATTCTTTTCAATCTAGATTCTAACCTTGTTACACTGAAACTGCAGAAGAGTTTAGTGGAAATTAGGCTTAGATTTTAGGCTACAATAAGTTTCAAATGGATATGAGTACTGCATATAATAAGGTCAAAATTTAGCAACAAAAGCAAAGAGGACAATAAATGAAAGAATAGTCATAACTATGTGAAAAATTATTAATCAAAGCCAGGAAAAGACATGATCATTAATGACAGAATAGATCATTTCATTCATGTAAAATTTAAAAAGAAACTTTGGAAAGAATAAAATTCATTCATCTAGAACAAGAAGAAAAATAGTTATCTGAGGCAGGGCAGAAACTATGTGGGAAAATTGCCATAATTATATCTGGTAAGTGTCTGCTATCCCATCAAATCCAATTAACATTTATTAAGAGATCAATCGTGGTTTGTCAGGCACTATGCTAAGCTCTGGGGGTAAAATTAAAAAGAAAGACACTCCCTGCCCTCAGTAAGTTTACAATCTAAAGGGGGGACACAAAACACAAAAAGGAAGCAGGAAAGTGAGTAGGGCAGGCCAGACACCAGGGTGTATCTTATTCTGTGGAGCTGTTCTTATTCTGTGTAGTTGGAAGCAGGCAGGCAGAAGACAACAAAAGAGTGATCAAATAGTCTTGTCTTTGGCCCCAATAAAGTAAAACATTGGGAAGAGTTTGCTACTTTGTCCTCCAGCCCTCAAACAGTGAAGAGAAGAGATTGAGGAAGGTGATGTCAATCAGAGTTTCAGTTAGCCACAAAGTGGTGAATTTAGAAGTGATGAGCCTGTCTTGGGAGGGGCATCTTGTTCAGTGGAGTTAAAACCAGGAAGTGCAGAAAATGAAAAGTAGGGATTAATATCCAAGTTATAGGACATTGATACAAACATAACATGTGATCTACTCCCTCAAATGGTAAAGTAAAATGGGAAAGGGTTTTCAGACTTCCAACATCTATATAAACTTCACAAAGTATTAATAATAAGAGAAATACACATTAAAGAAACTATTGATTACATCTGACCCACTATTCTCTATTAAGTCTAATTCTGCACAGTCTAGTGATTCAGACGGGGTTAGAAAGTTATGAAACACTTTATGGATGCTTAAAAGCAATAAAAATGACTTCACTGTATTACTGGTTTTTTTTTAAATAAAGGTAGCATTTCCACTAAAACACCTACTTGACTTGTCTTCTGCATCTAAGTCAGAAAAATGCTCCTTCAGGTTAAAGGGTATTCCTCTAAAAAACTCTGATGCCAGCTCCTCATATGAAACTTTTTTCTCTCAGACAGTAATGAAGACAACACAATCAAGATCAACCTTCCTGTCCTGTTAAAGGGAAATCATGAGGCCAGCCTATGGCCATAAACAACTGTTAAAGAAACTGATCTTAAATTGATTACTGCTATGTAAAATCATGACCTCTTCATGTGTTTGACTTCATAGATTTCTTTTTCAGCTCACACAAAAGTCTGACTAGATCTTTTAAAACCTGGGTTTCAGTTGATCACTCTCCTTTTCATTATCATCATATTAATGATGATGATGATGATAATTAACATTTAAGTTTGCAAAGCACTTTAAAAATTTATCTCATTTTATTCTCACAGGAACCCTGGGAGGTAGTAGCTGTTATTGTCTCCATTTTACAGATGAGGAAACTGAAGAAGACAGAGTTTATGTGAAGTGATCAAAGTCACTAAGATGATAAATGATGAACTCAGTTCTTCTGGATTATGGGTCTAGAGCTCAACTCACTGTGTTGCTTATCTGTCTATCAAACTTTAAGAAGGAATGCATGCTGCTTGCTTTGACTTCATTACAATAATATTTCTCAGTGGAGTCCAATCTCCCTGCTATTACTAGATATACTACTAAGCTTTTATATTACAGATATAATACAGATAGATAGATAGCATTTTTCATCATGAGTCATTCTGCATTGTTGTAGATTATTTTGTTGCTGAGAATAATTAAATCACTTTCAGTTGATCATCATACAATATTGCTGTTACTGTGTATAATGTTCTTCTGGTTCTGCTCACTTCACTCAGAATCAGTTCATGGAAGTCTTTCCATTTTTTTTTTTCTGAAAGCACCTTGTTCATCATTTCTTTTAACAAAATAATATTCCATCATAATCATATACCTCAACTTGTTCAGCCATTACCCAATTTATGGCTATCCCCTCAACAAATTATTTTCTACAGCCAACCATATTTTTCAAGGCACAAAACTGACTGAGAAGTCTAGAGAAGATATCGTCCTGATGTATGTAAATAATGAGACTCGCTAAAACAAAATTAAGCATTAAAGACTTTTCTCAGACAAGATTTTCCTATGAATATATTGAAATAAAGTAAGGGTGATATTATATGGCTAGAAAGATAAATCAAAAGTTAATTTCTACAAAACTCCTCATATTCTAAAACCTTGAGAGATAGCACCTACGTGTCATATACAAAACAATTACAGTTGAATCTACAAGATAAGAAAACAGGACTCATGCACAGTAAATCATGATGAATTAACAGCAGAGAATATTTGTATTTAGTGTTTTCATTCAGCATCTCTAACACCAACTGACTCTATACACAGACTATAAGTACAAGTAAATTTATAGTCTTTAAATGACTGGTTCAGCTGTGGAGAGCCCTTATATTAATGTCCCCACCCAACCCTGAAATCAGAAAAGAAGCATCTATTGATACTGATTCTGTTGGGACACATGAAAGAAAGCACTTAGGATGGAAGGGAAATTTTGCCAGAACAGATGTACCACATATAATATAGAGATGCACAGGCTGAAGGGGAATAGATCATTGGGTTTGACTAAAAAGGTACTGGGATCCCACCTGGGGGTAGTTCACTTGCTCTGACACTAAAGGGAGGGATCTGTGCCCTGTTAGCATTTTCTATGTCATACTGCAAGAGTTGGTGGCCCCAGAAACCTAAGTTCAGAGGTCTATGCAGTAGTGGAAAGGTACAAAGGCAAAAAGTACAAAAAATTTTCAAAGGTAATTTACTAAGATGGAATACAAAAGAAAAGCTGAAGCAACAAATGATCAAAAGAGGGGGAAATGGCCTTAAACATGTAAATCAAAAGAAGGGATAATAAAAGGCAAAATGAACAATGAATAAAATTTCAAAAAAGAACTTTCCATATATAAAAATTATTATAATGTGAAGGAAAGAATAAATATTGATTGAGGAAAGAGAGAATCCTGTGGATTCTTCAGACACTATGGAAAAACAGCAACAAATTCTAGAATTTTTTAAAAAAATTTACAAGAAGAAATTTGGAATGAATTAAAATAAAAATAAAATCAATTTTTGATACAATTAATAAGAACAGAAGAACAGACACTAGAGCAAGATATATTGAAGACATAATGGCATATCTAAAAATATACAAATTCTGATATAGAGAATAATAAATTTGAGACAGGATAATTTTGAAGTGGAGGAAGTTCAGCAAAAGGTTTCTAAAAAGCAACATTGAAAGAATACATGAGGAGAGGGGGCAGAGCCAAGATGACGCCTGGGAAGCAGTGACTGGCATGAGCTCCCCACCAAGTCCCTCCAAAAACCTATAAAAAATGGCTCTGAACCAATTCTAGAGGTGCAGAACCCATAAAGTGGCAGAGGAAGCAGGGCTCCAGCCCAGGACAGCCTAGATGGTCTCTGGGTAAGGTCTGTCCCACACGGAGCTCCCAGCTCCCAGCTGAGGGGAGCAGAGCTGAGCCAAGCAGAGCCCAGCACGAGCGGCGTGGACCTCAGATCTACCAGATCAGCAGC
>JAQQSZ010005804.1:0-13773 GCA_028646595.1 Phalanger gymnotis | reverse complement strand
CTGCTCTTTCTGTTTTTTGGACAGAAGAAGGCCCCAAACTTTGGCTGTACCTATTTCAAAAAGAGTACAAATAATGGAGGCAGAGAGTGCCAACCTAGAGCATATTTCTGACCTGTGAGTCCTGCTTCTCTTGCATACTCCAGGGACTAATTCCTTCTCATATCATGACTATGTGTTTGTGCACATGCTGTGAAATGGAGCGAATGCTATCTGACACAGCAGTATCATTAGATTCAGGCTACAATTAGGTCAAATTCTGGACAATTGCATGGGAGAAGTAAGATCCAGAGACATAACCAGGGTTCTCTTCTATCTTGGACAAGTTGCATAGGATGGACAAATGTGATGGCATTGTATTCTGTATCACTGGAGGGAACATTCACATCACAGTGATCCATTTTTTTTCATAGGGCATAAGTTAACTTTGGGAGAAATTGCACAATTTCTCCTACTGTAGATAATCCATCCTCTAGAATAATTTATTTCAAAAACTACTTCCCATTCCTAAACTTGAATCTCAATATGATAGGACACAGGACTTTGGTTGAGCATTTGTGTTTTATCTGAGATGAAAAGGAGAATGCTGTCTAGCCTGAAGTTTACGTAAAAGTTAATTTTAAGTAACATTAACATGACAGCCTAAAAAGGGAAATTGCATTCTACCCTATTGCCTTATTCCTCCTATGGAAATAGTCTAATGTGTCCCAAATGGCAGCCTCTCAGAATGAGCATAACAATATTTGTCAAACAGGATCAGCATTCTCATAAGCGGAGGGAGCTCCCAGTACATTAATGATGGTAGGCATTTCCTAAATGCCCATTGGCTTGGCTTTGATGGTTACATATCTTTATGCAATGACTTATGGAATGAATGTCAGTCCCTTGGTTCCAGAGATGACTATTGCTTTTGTGAGGAGGAAGGTGGTCTTTGTATCCCTAGTACTGGACACAGTATCTGATCTTCAGTAGGTGTTTAATCAAATCTTGTTGAACTGATTTGAAAGCTGAAGCATGTATTAGATGACTTTTTGATGTCTCTTTCAGGTCCATGGTAACTTTTCTCACAAATTAACTATAGGGGTGCATGTTCCCTCCAGTCACTGATGCCACTTGAAAGAATCAAAAGAGATGGATTCAATTGAAAAACCAGACAAAGAAAAGTCACAAGAAAATGCATCTCCTACTATCCCCCTGCTGACAGACAGTGAAGCATTTCATTTCTTTGTGAGCTACAGCAGCCTGGACTCCTCTTGGGCCCACCAATTCATCAGAAAACTAGAAACTGATTACTCAGATCTGAGGATCTGCTACCATGAAAGGGACTTTCTTCCAGGGAAAAATATAATTGAGAACATGGTCGATTGCATCCAGCAGAGTCAAAAGATGCTGTTAATCCTTAGCCAAGACTTTGTCCAGAGCAGATGGTGCTTGTTGGAGGCCAATCTCTCTGTCTTTCGTTACTGTATAGAGAGAAAGCCTGTCATCCCCATCATGCTAAAGCCCTGCCAGGTTCCACTTCATTTGAATCATTTAACATATCTGGATGCCAATGACATCTCCTTCTATGAAAAGGTCATCAAGGCCATCTGCACACCTAATCATCTCATGAAGCATTCCACACTTGTCCCATACCAGCTGTCCTCAATCTACAATGGGAAAACCCTGATGGTCCTGCCCTGTATCAATAAAGACAACCTTCCATCATGGAAATTGGGAACTTTCAGCACATCTAATATCCCTGATCCACTGAAAATGGTCATAGATGATCCAGAAGTTTACAGAAGAGCCATTAACATCCTGAATGGGGTCTCTTCTTCCAAATGCTGTTTCCGATATTTGGGTTGCAGGGTCACATTGTGCATTATCCTCTTTATCCTTTGTGTATTTTTCACTTTCTTTGCTGTACTAAGTTTTTTTGTGATACATAGCAATTCCTCATTGACACCCTCAAGCTTTCTTTTACCTTTTTTCATGATGCACTTCCCTATGCTGTTTCTGAGTATGAGCATAGTGGCCTTGATGGTAAATATGATGTGTTGGGCTAGAAGATCAAGAAAAGCGAAATTCCGAGAGTTGAACCTAAAAGTAGGAGAAGCCAATCTCATTCTGGCCAATCACTCTGTGCTGATTGGCTGTGAGACTATAAATAAACTCTTCTTTGTATATGTTTCACTTAAAGAATGTGAAAAAGTTTTTCTGGATACCTTTCCTGATGAAAACCCTTCAGCTGAGGAGATGTTCCAAAGTGCAATAATCCGCTATTCTTCCAGTTATGCCTGCTGCGTTGCTTATAAGCATTTTCCCCTCCCTGAAGAAGTGGAAGAGGAAGGCCACATGAGTGATGGCATATGTTTTTGCCAGTATGTCTCTCTACAGGTGAAAAAGAACAAGTGGCTAGGAGATGGGTTGGGGCTAGCTTAGATGTAGTCCTGTCCAGTAACTAGAGATAGAATTGAAGATTCCTCAACCACTCTTGAGAGGTCAATGCATTAATGAACAACTCCTCTTTTGTGGGAGGGGGCAGAGTTCTTTTTATGCTTTCTCTTTATCATGCCATTTGTCTAAAAATTGAGATTGATTCACAATATTCTAAAAGTCTGCTACCTGAATTCTCAAAGAGGTCAAACCAATGGAATACTATTCCTTTGAATTTGATGTTCCATCTCCCATCTATGCCCTTGCAAGACTGTCCCATATTGATGGAATGTGCTTCCTTTCCCCACTTCAGCCTCTTAGGCTCCCTGACTTCCTTCAAGGCTCAGTTCATGTGCAAAGATTTTATGAAAAATCTTTCCTGATCCCCTTGATCATTTGTGCTCTTTCTCCCTTCCTGTTCCACTCCTCACCTGCAAATAGAATGTAATCTCCTGGAGGGTAGGGACTGTTTCTTTCTTTGGCTTAGTTTTACCAACTCCCATTGTACACAATAGGTGCTTAATAGATGTTGCTGAGGTTATCCAATCATAAAAAAGAAGGATACAAGTATTTATTAAGTTTTCACTATGTGCTAAGCACTATACTAAGTGCTTTGCAAATATTGGTCCTCATAAAAACTCCAGGAGGTAGGTGCTATTAACCCCATTTTATAGTTGAGGAAATGGAGGCATGTAGAAGTTAAATGACTCACCCAGGCTCATACAAGTTAGTGATTTTTCTGAAGCCAAATTTGAACTCAAGTCTTCTTGAATCCGGGACTAGTACTATATATACTGCAGAACCTAGCTGCCTCTCACAGGACCTCAGAGGACTTTGAATCCAACCCTTAGTTGACCATGAATCTCCTCTAATATATTTGTGATGCAGATTCATCTAGTTCTTGAAGATTTCCAGCGAAGAAGAACCCATGTTCCAGAGACAAGATGGTGGATTAGGGGTAGCCACTCAGCCAATCTCACCCAACAATCCATCCAAACAATCTTAAAAGAATGCCTCAAATCAAATTTTGAAGCAGCAGAGCCAACAAAAGGTCAAGGTGAAACATTTTTCCAGCCCAACAAAACTTAGGAAGTGGGCAGGATAAGGCAGTATCGCTGGTGTGGCGTTTTGACTGGAGCCCACAGATAGGGCAATAGCAACTTCAGCAGCAGCAGCAGCAGCAGCAGCAGCTTTGGGGGCTTTCAGCTGTGAGATGATAAGGGGGTCAGATAACTTGTCAGAAAGATTACAAGGGACTCTTTATTGGCATTGGGTACAGCTGGTACTGATTGGCAACTTTATTTTTGTTTTTCTGGGTTTCTCAATGGAGAAGGTAGGAAGTAGGAGGTAAAAAATATGATTTTTTTAAAAAAAATCTAATTTTTGAAAAGGAAAATATAAAATAGAGAAACCATAGCTAGCTTGACTTTTAAAAAGAAAGAACAAAACCAAATAACCAGTATCGAAAATGAAAAAAGTGAATTAATAACTAATGACGAAGGAATGAAAGAAATTATTAGGAGCTATTTTTCCCAACTATATGCTGATAAAATTGACAATGTAAATGAAATGGAAGAATATTTACAACATAAATTGCCCAGATTAACAGAATAGGAAAGAATATTTAAATAATCTCATCTTAGAAAAAGTAATTGAACAAGCTATAAATAACTTCCAAAGGGGGAAAACATAACCAGATTGATTTCCAAATAAATATTATCAAATATTTAAGGAACAATTAATTCCAATACTATGTAAACTTTTGAAAAAATAGGTAAAGAAGGGGTCCTACTAAAGTCCTTTTATGACACAAATATGGTTTCAATATCCAAACAAAGGAGATCTAAAACAAAGATGGAAACTATATACCAATATCCTTAATGAATATTGATATAATTTTTAAATAAAGTATCATCAAAGAGACTATAGGAACATATCACAAAAAATATAGACTATGACCAGGATGAGTATATCTATATTGATATCAATATCTATATCTATGTCTGTTTATCTATATATCAAGAATACAGAATAATTCGATATTAAACAATATTAATTATTCAATAAGGAACAAAATTCAGTAATAATACTGGGGAAGCTAGGTTGCACAGTAGATACAATACCAAGCCTGGAGTTGGGAAGACTCACCTTCCTGAGTTCTAAACCTGATCTCAGATACTTGCTAGTTCTGTGACCCTGAGCAAATCACTTACCATGTTTGCCTTAATTTTCTCATCTGTAAAATGAGTTGGAGAAGGAAATGGAAAACCACTCCAGTACTTCTGCCAAGAAAACTCCATGTGGCATCATGGAGAGTTAGAACCACAACAACAATAAAAAACATACCATATTAATAAAAAACAAACAAGAAAAATATGAATTATATCAATAGATTTAAAAAAAGGCTTTTGGCAAGATACAGCAGATATTCTCATTAAAAACACTAGAAAACACAGAAATAAACAGCTTTCCTTAAAATAATAAGCACTATCTATCTAAATACCAAGAGCCAGAATTATCTGTCATGGGAATAAGCTAGAGGCCTTCCCATCAAGATCAAGGATACAGAAAAGATATCCACTATCACCATTACTATTCAATATAATGCTAGAAATGCTATAGAAATAAAGTAAGTAAAAGAAATTAAAGGAATAAGGACAAGAAAAGAAGCAAAATTATCACTTCATGTAGAAAATATAATGTAGTGCCAATGTGATATTCACAGAACCTATAGCAGCTATGAATATGCCAGATAGTTCTGAATTGCAAAATATAACAGACTCTCCACATAGAAGACAGAACCAAAACATTTATTCAAACATCAGAAAGCTAAATCCCAACACCAGAAAGCCAAATCCATCATAGCAACAAAGAAATCTATACATATTAGCAATGCAGGGGGAACCACCATCCCCAAGCCTTCCCCCTATTAGGGCCTTCCCACAAACAAGGGCAAAGTCACTTCTCACAACACAGGTTGTCTCTCTCGCTCATGCTAGCTGCTGCTCTGTGTCTCTCTCTCTCCAAGCTCTGACAGCTCTCACCACTAACTTCCTCTCAGCTCTTCTCCACTCTTCCTGCTCCACCCCTTCCTGTTCCACTCTTTCAGCAATCTCCGCCCATCACAGACTCATGTGACTCAAACTCATGTGACTTGAGCAGGTTATATGGACCTATTAATAGATTGGAAAGATCTTCAAATTTCATTAACAATACATTAACAATACCAATGGTTTACTTAGAGAACCCTAGAGAATCCATTAGAAAACTAACTGAAAAAATTAACAGCTTCAGCAAATTTGCAATGTTTAAAATAATTCCATACAGATTATCAGCATTTCTGTTTATTACTGATAAAATCTACCAGGAAGAGATAGAAAGAAAAACTGGTGGAGGTATGAACTGTTCCAACCATTATGGAAAGAAATTTGGAACTATGCTCCAAAAACTATTAAACTCTGCATATCCTGGGACCCAGAGATATTGCTACTAGGTCTATGCCCCAACAAGATCAACAAAAAAAAAAAAAAGAAAAGAAAAGAAAAGAAAAGAAAATGACCCTTACCTGTAAAAATATTTATTGTAGCTCTTTTTTGTAGTAGTAAATTGGAACTGAAGAGGTTCCTATCAATTGGGAATGAATGAACAAGTTATGTTTTATATATGTGATGGAATACTATTGTGATGTAAAAAACGAAGACAGTTAGTTTCAAAGAAACCTGGGAAGACTTGTATTAACTGACATAAAGTGAAGTGAGCAGAGCCAGGAGAACAACTTTTACATAACAATGATATTGTAAAGGCAATTAACTTCAAAATATTTAAGAACTTTAATCAATACAATAACTTTAACAGTTCCAAAAACTTCCATGTTATAAAATATCATCCACCCCCAAATTCACAGGTAATGGATTCATGGTACATATTGAAGCATATTGGGGGTTTTTTTGACATGTCTAATACAGGAATGTGTTTTGCTTGACTATACATATTTGTAATGGGTCTTGTTTTTCTTGGTTTCTTAATGAGTAAAGGGCAAGGGAGAAGTGGGAGGAAAATCAATGGGTAATAAAAATAAAATTGATTTTTCTTTAAAACACAAAGGGGTATAGCCTTCCCTTTTCCTTTCCTCCTCTATCCTCTATCAATATTTGGGTAAGTCAGTGGAAGGAGGTAGTGTTTCATGAAAGCATGTTACCAGTGGCTTATAGGGAACATAGATTTTAAGGTTAGAACAGGCCATCTAGTCCAATCATTTCAATTTACACATAAGTAGACTGAGGCCCAAAAAGCTTAAATGACTTGCCAAACATCACTGAGGTGGTAAGTGGCAAGACCAGGATTGAAACCCAGATTCTTTGACTCCATATCCAGGGATTTTCTGTTAAATGCCTGTAGTCAGCAGGATCTGCATTTTAAAAGGAGAGCATGATGTTTTGGAGTACTGGGGTGGCTGAATGTTTCCCAGTTTTTGGATTGCTCTTTGTACTTGGGGTGGCTATGGTTCTATGGAGCCCCAGGAGCAACAAAGGCCTGAAGGAAAACAGGCTAGTGGAAGTGCTGGGCATGGTTTCCCAGGGGCCCAGAGGAGGAGATAATACCTTCTTCCCGGGGCTTAAACTGATAAGCCTGGCCCCAGAGGACTGTGCTGAAAGGGTGAATGTCTTGAGATTATATTGTATATGGAGTTTTGAGACAGGAGTGGAGAATGGCCTTCCTACAGATTTGGCAGGAGGGGTTGGTGAGAAAAAAGAAGAAGCAGACGACAGCTGCCAAAATACTGACCCAGACAGAGCAGAAGACTGCCTGTGCGAGAACTTTGGAAAGGTGAGAGCAGTTAGATGCCTTCCAGCTGACTTTGGTGAGGTGAGCACAAAGATGGGGAACCACCTACATGGGGATTCTGGAAGAAGCCAGGTGAACTGGAGCTGGAACCCAGTAGCTTGGAGTTCAGCCCTGGGACAAGATGGAAACTTTGCAGCAAGGCACTGAGTCTGCCTTTATGGTCCCTTCAGCTTGGGCTGCTTGGGATCCAGGAGGGAGACATGGATTTGTTTTTGTTGGGGTGGGGGAAGTGCCTTGGACCCCCCAGGGACCCCACCCCATTGGCTTTTATCGTCCAGTTGCCCCTCAGGACTTGGAACCAGGGACTGGAACATAATGGAGAGAATAGACCCAAAAAGAACTTTGTTTAGACTCTTTCTTTGAAATTGGGACTTTGGGTGCCACGTGGAAGCCTGCAATGGAAGTTTGGGGAGGAGACATCCCCGAGAGAACTCTATTTGTTTGTTTGTTCACTTTAGGACTTTACTAACTAAAGCATGCCTGTGCCTCAGGGTACTGGGGAAAAGCCTGCAATGGCAGGGTGATGCTCAAGAAGTACTTTATGAGCTAAAGAGATTAACTTGCTTTGACATAGGGGTGGACATTTGTATTGTAAACAAGTATTTTGGGAATGATTGATTGAAGACATTATCCTGCTGGGACCTAGGGGTGGGTCATGTTTGTATTATAAACAAATATTTGGGAATGTCACTGAATGATATGTTTTGCTTTGTTGTGAATATGATTTAGTTTCCTGTGTAATTGGATCACAATGTATAATGGGTCAATGTATGTTCCAGGATACATGGCTGATTAGACTATGTATCCTGGAACAAGGGGTGGAGCTGTGTTGGTAAGCAAAATGGGCTCTTAGCACTTAGTTCAACAAGTGCCCTTGAAGAGTTTGGCTTTCATTTCCTTTAAGCAATTCAGTGTATTTCATTAAGTCTTACTAAGTGCTAAGCCCCAGGCTCTAACCCCTATTAGGTGTTAACCTAACCTATGTGGATGTGAACCTCCCAGGGTCCTAAGGGGAGGGGCTAACTCAAGAGCCAATCATAGCAGCCTAAGTTCTGGTCATTCAGATGATGTTTGATGACGTCCGAAGCCCTATAAGAAGAGAGGACAAAGCCATTTGCGCAGGGCTCTCACTTGTGCTGGTGTACTGATTCAGAGACTCCAGGCAGCTGTAGCTAAGGGCCCTTCAGCTTGTAACCTGGATGCTGGGACTTTGTTAAACTCTGGTAACTATGTATTGGGATTTGAATCAGACAAGGTCTGTCTGTTGATGTTTATAATTTGTTTATATTTGTCCTGAAGTTCAGGGTGCTGGCTTTTTCCCCTGAACTAAGTGAATGATATTTGTATGCTGAATTAAAGTAAACTTGTCAATGTAGCTTTCCTTAGTTAAGCAGATCAAAAGAACCTGTGCTTTTGCAGCGTGCTGGTAGCGTTCTGGTAGCGTTCTCGTTGTTGGGTTGGGTTGGTCTTCCACCCCCACAACAGCTGCTAGCCGGATTGTGGAAGCAATGCCCCAATTCCCCAACTGCATTCCTTCACATCTAGCCATGTCACTAAGAACAGATCAAAGTGAGAATGCTGGGTATGTAGATTGTTGTTGTGTTTTTGTCCTTCATTCTTGAAGAGGACCACGACATCACGGAGATGATGACATGACTTGCAGTTGACTTTGATTTGAGTGATGGAGGGCTCTGCAAGGCTACCAGCCTCACTTTATTCTGAGTCATCTGGGTCCAGTGGCCAGATAGTCATCAGGATGACTGGAGATGACCCAAGCAAAATGCAATGGAAGACTCTGGCCCTTTTAGGCTAAGGTCTTTTCAGGTTCTTACCTTGAGGCAATGCCCATTTAGTAGGTGGGTGAATGAAAGCTTTTTTTTTATTAAATGATTTAATGGGTCCACTAAAATTTCTGTATTCACTTCCTTGGCCCAAGCTCCAGGAAAAGCCAATAGCCAGGGAAACTTGCCTAATTTTACCAAAACCAGTTGAGGAAACATACACAGGAAAAGAAAAATACCCAAGGAGAGATAGAAACACCAGTTTTCACACTTGGGGTAAATGGTATACAAATATTACTCTCAAATAAATTTGGAAGGGTTGGTTATGGCAGAGAAGATTGTACGGCACAATGAGACCCCTGGGGTGGGGGAAGGGAAGTAAGATCAAACAGAGATGAGAGGACCTCATTGGGACAAAGCTCCCAGGTGGCAAAATGGATCAGGAGAAAGGAAAGTCATTTCCATTTTCACTAACTTTTTCTGGGGTAAGGGAGAAACTAGGCTCTATGTTGCTGAAGGATTATAAGGGCTTTCAGCACTTTTATGTGCTGTAGACATTGCTATGCTTGTCCCATCCTAGTGTTGTCTCTATATCTGACTCAGTCTTGATACATTATTTAAATAAGCCACTCACAGATAGGGGGAGGAGGTAATTAAAAACACTTGTGAAAAGGGACAGGGTCAAGGGAGAAAATTCAATAAAGGGGAATAGGTTAGGAAGGAGCAAAATATAGTCTTTCACAACATGAGTACTGTGGAAGGGTTTTACCTAATGATACACATGTGGCCTATGTTGAATTGCTTGCCTTCTTAGGGAGGGTGGGTGGGGAGGGAAAAGGGGAGAGAATTTGGAACTCAAAGTTTTAAAAACAGATATTCAAAAACAAAAAAAAAATGTTTTTGCATGCAACTAGGAAATAAGATACACAGGCAATGGGGCATAGAAATTTATCTTGCTCTACAAGAAAGGAAAGGAAAAGGAGATGGGAGGGGAGTGGGGTGAAAGAAGGGAGGGCTGACTGGGAATGGGGCAACTAGAATATACGCCATCTTGGAGTAGGCAGGAGGGTAGAAATTGGGAGAAAATTCATAATTCAAACTCTTGTGAAAATCAATGCTGAAAACTAAATATACTAAATAAATTTAATAAAAAAAAATAAATAAGCCACTCACTGGTCCACTTGAATTCAATTCATTAAACATTTATTAAGCACCTACCATGTGCCAGGCACTATACTAAGTGTCCGGGATACAGCTGATCCATCATTAAGAGAAAGGGTTCATAGCCTTCAGCAGACTGCCAAAGCGGGATCCATGAAACACAAAGGTTAAGAACTCTTGTATTAGAGTCAATGTAGTGCTATCATTATAATTTTGCAGGTGATGAAATTGATCCCTAGAGAGGTGGTAACACAAATTGTAGGTGATGGAATTTGAACTGGGTCAACTGACTCATTCTCTCACCCATGCTCATTACTCTCTTAGTTTTTTATAGAGTCCTTGCCTTAAAATGAGCAGAACCACTTGGTAATAACAGCATTCCAAAGACTAACAGACTTAAGAACTCTGATTGACACAATGATCAACCAGGATTCCAAAGGACTGTGATGAATTACACTACCCACCATGTGACAGAGAGAGGTGATAGATTGGAGTTACTAAATGAGACATGCATTTTTGAATGTAGACAATGTGGGAATTTGTTTTGTTTCACTATGCATATTTGCTGCAAAAACTTTTTCTTTTTCTTGTCCTTTCAAATTGGAGGTAGTGAGGAGAGAAAATAGTACTTTTAAAATATAACAAAAAGAGGAAGAGAAGCTTCCTTTTGTGTCTAAAATTTTTTAAATGGTTATGTCTTGCTTCCTGAAAGGAAAAGTTACTTAAGGGTAAAGAGTAGGCATTTGGAAAGACAGACACTTAAGAATCATCTAAGGGTCACTTCAGTTAAGTTTGCTTTGCCATTTGGGTAATACCTTGTTAGGCACGGAAAAGCTGAATATCTTTACTTACTGGTAAGTAAAGAAATGGGTACAATGTACAGAGATCTAAGCATTTAAGTTAACTTGGAAGAGTCAGGATAATCCCAGGTCCCCTACCTGCAAACCTGGTATATATATTCCACTGTTATCACACTGTCTCCTGGTGTGGGTCTTATAGAATTAATTAGTTTTGAATAGATAGTGGTGAGGACTATGGACATTCTAGACAAAGGGGATAGGAGGAACATAGGCACAGAGGGAAAGCTAAGAGGACAGGGCAAACAGGAAAGAAAGGAAATTCACCCAACTGAAATGAAGGATGTGTTAAGAATGAATGGGAGATTATGTTGCATGTCTGACATGAATGGCTCTTTCCATCTGTTAAGCTTCATGGTATACAGTTCCTTCTTGTTTTGGAATCTGTGGTTTGGAAAGAAAACAAAAGAACCCTCAATATGTGCCTTAAAACTGTTGAGACTGAACATGGGCCTGAAATCTAAGAAAAGATCTGGGAACAGGTGTTGTCACCAAGAAGTAGCTTGGCAAACCCTTCAACATCATGCATGCCAGGTGGTATCCAAACTTGACTGTGTATTTCTCATTTAGATTTGAACTACAGGTTTTAGAACTACTTAGTGGGTTTTTATAAACATGTCTTCTTCATAGCCTACCCCTCAAATCACTTAAATTCAATATGATTTTAGCCCACATTAAGAGAGACAGTGTCCACCAAGAGGGAGGTCACAGTCAATTGAGCTTAATTTAACTCAACAAACATTTGTTAAGTCCCTACTTTATGCCAGCCAACAGTGAAAGCAACTGGAGATACAACGAGAGAAACAAAGCAGTCCTTTCCTTCAAGGACCTTATATTCTAACTAGGGTTGGGGGAAGGAAGAGTGGACCAACATGTACATTGGTAGTAAATGAAAAGCACATACAAGGTAATACAAGGTAATTTGGAGGAAGAGCATTAAAAAGGGGGATTGGGGTGGGCAGAAGGAAATCAGGAAAGACTTTCTGTAGGAGGTGGCACTGAGTGGTGCCTTTAAGGAAGCCAGAGGTGGAAAAAGGCAGACATGAGAATAGATTCTATATATTCATTGAATTAAGCATGGATTAAATTTCTCATACTATGCTGGTGCAAGTTAAATAAATGTGGAGAGGTATAGGCTAAATGATAGGTGGATTCAGACCTGTCTGAATGGCTGAACCCAAAAAGCAGAAACAAATGTCATATACCACAGGGACAGGCACATATTCTTGGGGGTGTTCCCCAAGGTGCTTTGACAAAACACCCAAGGTCACATTTCTTAGTCATTATTTCATTGTGTCGGGATTTTTTTGAAAAACAGATCTATGATATCATTTGGATAGAGAATTCTGGGTAAGAAAACTCTTTCCACCAAACCCAATTGGTATGTATAAAGCAGCTTATAGTCTTACAGGGTTGTCTGGTGCTAGAGAGGTTAAGTGCCTTTAGCCCTATGAGTCGAAGTAAAGATTTGAACGCAGACTTGAACTTTCTATCATCAACATGATGCTTCCTGTCTGGGAAATTTTTTAACCTCCATAATTAGAGAAATCAAAGAATGGAAAGAACCTTTGCCCTTTAATTCCAAGCATTGTCAGGATTGTAAGAGAACCAGTGTTAATGAAATGAAATATTGGGGTGAGGGGTCAGAAACTGGCAAGGTCCAGGATCATCCCCCAGTAGCCAAAATCTGGGAGAGATTGACACATTCATTCTTAGGTCATGGAAATAACAGAAATACCCCTCAGCTGGTAGTAGCCTATAATTAGAAACTCAAAGATGAATCCAAAGCTTAAGTAATATTCTCTCCTTATTGAAGATTATAACTTTTAGGACAATATGTACATTTAAATCTATCATATTCTAAAATTTGTTTATGGTCAGCCTGGAAAAACCTGAAAGCATTTTGAGCAATATCATTAATGTCAGGTGTGAATGCTAAGTCTTAAACAGAACTTGTCTATCTCACTTTGCTTGTGACCAAAGAGGAGGAGAAGAGTTTTCACAAGGCTGTAGGAGACCACAATGGGGGTTATCCTGGGTTAAGAAAATGGAAACCCATCTTCTTGTCCTGGCTTTGCCACTAACTGGCTATGTGAACTTAGGTAATCACTTGAGCTACCTGGGTCTCAGTGTTCTCATCTGTAAAATGAGGGCATTAAATTAGTTTATCGTGGGGGGGCAGAGCCAAGAAGGCAGCTGGAAAGCAGGGACTTGCCTAGGGCTCTCCCCCAGGACCCTTCAAACACCCATAAAAATGTCTCTGAACAAATTCTAGAACTGCAGAACACATGAAAAAGCAGAGGAAAGCAGGGCTCCAGCCCAGGACAGCCTGGATGGTCACTGGGTAAGGTCTATCATGCAAGGAGCTGGGAGTGGAGTGACAGCAGAGCCCATCATGGGCTGCGCCTGGACAAATCAGACTGGGAGCTGGGTGGAACAGGTCCTAGCACCCTGAATCAGTGAGCTGTGGCAGTTACCAGACTTCTCAACCCACAAACACCAAAGACAACAGAGAAGGTTAGTGGGAAAAGCTGCAGGGAACACAGTGAAAGGAATTCACGGTTTGGCCACTGCCCCGGGAGCAGCAGGGGTGGTGCGGCTACAGAACTACAGCTGCAGTTGCTTCTGGCCCCAGGCGCACCTGGTGGGAGGAAGTAAGTGGAGGATCAGAGTGGAAGTGCAGAGCCTGCTTAAGATCTGAGTCTTGTCCAGGT
>JAQQSZ010005803.1:0-13773 GCA_028646595.1 Phalanger gymnotis | reverse complement strand
GACGATCTCAGCAGGAAGGCACTAGAGGGGAGGGACACGAGAAAGGCCTCCTACGGAAGGGAGGGCTGCAGCGGAGCCTCGATGGAAGCCAGCGGGGCCAGGAGGCAGAAAAGGGAAGGGGCAATCCTCAGGACAGACAACCAGGGAAAAGTCCCGGGGTCAGGAAGGTATCTTGGCAAAGAACTTCGAGAAGGCCATCGATGCTGATCGTCAGACGGACGGAAGCCAGTAAAACGCAGGGTCAGAGGGGCAGGACGGGACCAGCCAGCAACGGGCTGGAAATAAAAGCAGTCACTGGAGTCTACCGAGTAGGAGCGCAATGTGGTCAGGCCAGGCTTGAGCGTGGAGAGCCTGGAGGCAGGCAGACCTCCCAGCACCTTACACTCAGAGGCCAGATAAGATCATTCATCTGAATCATGAAATCAAGGCCTATTTAAAATTTTACAAAATCATTCTATCTAGCAGGGCCCATGCTGAACCGCAAGAGCTGAACGTGGGCATGGCTCCGAGGAGCCGCTGGGCTAGTTCAGAGGCCGAAGAGCGACGCAGCCTTTGGCCGATTCTCACAAATGGTCTACTGAGTCGCGAGGAGGCTGTCATCAGTATTGGGGAAGGGAAATGCCAGCAATGACTGAAGGACTAACCCCTGGTACGAGCTCAGCTGACAAACAGCATGGCCATCGTTCCCAAAGGGGAGGCCAGCAGGGATGAGCCAACGCTCTAAATTCTATCTTTGCCAAGGGAAAGATCACCATCAATTCATCCACACAACAACTTAAGCCTTGTATACCTGATGGAGGAGGCTACTGAGACTTGGAAGATTAAGAGGTCTCCCATCGACATGGGCCCATGGAGAAAGCTGTCCAATCACGAAATAGACCAGGAGGAGCAGAGAGCCCTGCCGTGGGAAAGTTTCCTGGAGCGATCCCACCTGAAGTGAGAAGGATGAAGAGGACCATGCCCTGGGTGGCAGGACAGTCCTTGGAGACAAAGAGAACCTGGTGGGTATTGGCCTCCCTCCTGCAAAGGGTGGCTGGGGCCACATTCCCAGGCTCAGAAACCAATGCTTGGCTGCCTCTGCCCGTGAGACCTGGGAGAAACCTGCCTGTGTGTGCGTGCCTTGGATGGCAGAGGCCAAGGAGCCCATTATAAATGAAGAAAATGCTAGGCTTCAACTAGAGGTGAGTAAAAACAAAGATGGGCAACGTTACCCCATCCAAATTCACGGATGCCTTGAAATCTGTCCAAGGACACCACCCTGTAGGCTGCTGAACCCCAGGCTCAGAAGCCTTGCTGGAGATGCCAGACAGTCCAAGTCCCTTATTTTATAACCAAGGAAACTGGGGTTCAGAGAGGTCAAGGCCAAGGTCACTGAGGCAGCAAAGTCCAGAGAGAAATCCCCTACAGTGGGCTCCAGGCCATCACGAAAGTAGCTCTGTAGGAAGGGCAGTCCAGCAGCCGTAGAGAGGCTGGGCTGGAGTCCAGCCAAAGCCTGCTGATCCCCAGCCCTTCTGAGGGTATCCACCTGCCTGGGCATGCTCGCCTGGTGATACCATTCAGAGTGGCCCAGGAAACCAAGGCTTTTTTTTTCAGCCCATGTCCCCAAGTGCTCTTGTCTTCTCCTAGTCTTGGCCAATCTTCTCTTAGGGATCCCCCCCACCCGGGGGTCTCCCCTTTCCTCTACTCCCACAGTCTGACCTGAGCAGCCCTCTCCAGGTGCCAGGGATCTTCGCTGCTAAATCCAATGCCTTTTTCTCAGGCTTCATTCTCCATTATGTCTCTACAGCTTTTGACACTCCTGACCGCCCCCTACTCTAGACCCACTCTTCTCATCTCCTGGCACTTTGCTCTCTTTTGGTTCTTCTTCTGTTTCCCCTCTCTCCTTCACTGAAACATCTACCACCTCACTTCCCCTAACCTCTTCTCTTTGCCTTCTATAACAGATTTGCCATTCCCAATTCAGTTATCTCTACAAAGAAGATGAGTCTGAAGGAGAGATGTATGGACATCTGTCTCCTGAATTGTAATGCATCACTGAGAACCACCTGCTGTCCCTCCTGACCTGGGTGTTCCATGGGCACCTCAAACTCAACTGGTCCGAAATGGAACCTGTCCCTTCTCTCGGTGGTCTGATTTCTGTTGATGATATCCCTGTTGTCCTAGTCACACCGAGGTCTGCAACACTGGCATCATAGTAAATAAGGAGAAAGTGCTTAATAAATCCTTGTTAACCTGACCCTCCCAACTCACCACCCTCAAATCCCAATCGGTGGCTCCACCTTCCTCATTGCCAGCCCCTTGGTGCAGACCCCTTTCACCTCCCAACCTGGATGACTGTACTAGCTCCTAACCGGTCTCGCTGTCTCTGGCCAATGTCCTCCATGTCATTGCCAACAGAATCTTCCTCTGACTGAGCTCAGCACTGTCCAGCTCAGAGTCCTTGCTGCTGTGGGAAGAGAACTGGACCCAGGGTCCAGGAATCTGGGACCAAATCCGGCTTTGCTCCCTATTACCTGGTGACCCAGGGCAAGGCCTGAGCCTCTCTGGGCCTAGATGGCCTCTCCAGCCCCTCCAGCTCTCAGTCTACAAAAGGCACATGCTACTCTCCACGACCAACACAACTGATTGCCTATGCCTAAGTATTTAAGACACAAAACTCCAGGCTGCCATTTTCCTGCTTTGATCCAACTCTTCATAAGGTTCTGTTCAGGCATAAGCCCAATCACTTCTGAAGCAGAAAAAGTCCTTCTTAAATGACCAGAAACACAAACACAAACATGCTTCTATTTGCTGAGAAAAGTCACAACCGGCCAATGTTTTATTAGGCAATTAACCCACTCGGCATAGGGGTAGGCCCATCACCGTGCAACAGAAGTCCACTTCTACCCCAGGCCATTCTTACAGCAGGTCCCTGAGCGAAGCTGCCCAAGGAAGAAAAGAATTCAGACTCAGCAAGGTGCAGGCCCCCCAAAATAAGAAGAGAGAACTGGAGAGACAAGCACAAAGCTGCCAACCAACTATCGGGGCATTATTATATTATGCAATGACTTACATTACTTTACTAAAACCACCCTGAGGCTCCTCCACCCCCGGGCCTTGTTTTGATGTTTTGAACTCCAAAAAGCCTGTCCTAATTCTTTTGCTTCACAGAGAAAGTCCTCAACCTGACAACACTCAAATTACAAAGTGTATACAGCGCACAGAGTATGGGGGCTGCAGTCGGGAGGACCCAAGGTCAAATCCAACATTGGATTTGATCAGACACTCCCAAGCTGCATGACTCTGGACATATAACCTGTCTACCTCAGTTTCCTCAAAGACAGCCCACAATAGCACCAACCTCCTAGGGTTATTGTGGGGATAAACTGAAATACAGCACTCACAACACAGCCTGGCACACAGTAGGTACTTAATGAGTGTTTTTCTTTCTTTCCTTCTTTCTTTTCTTCCTTCCTTCCTTCCTTCCTCCCTTCCCCCTCCTTCCTCCCTCCGTCCTTCCTTCCCGTCCTTCCTTCCTTCCCCCTCACAGTTCTCTTTTTCTGTCTCCCCCAAAAGGTTTTAGAGAGCTATTATGAGAATCCATTCGCCATCATTCAAAACATTGGATTTATGAGAAAACGTGTTCCAAATTTTAAATGTGAAAATGAGAAGCTGGAAAGCTAGGCTGGAAAATGCTTAAATTTAATTATAAGGAGAGCTTTATTCACTTCAAACTTCTACATCAATTACAGTCTATTTTCGAACAAGTAACCACCATTCTACACTGGAAATCCTAGGTTTGGTTCTCTTGGCAAATCAGAATAAAGAACCCCAAACTGTCACATCTTTAAATTATGAACAGTAGCCAATTTCTTAAGTCTCTTTATATTAATAATGACTTTGCTGGTAGGCAGATGGAGCTGAATTAAAGCAGTGGCCTGAGAATATAGGAAAATAAAGGTCAAATAGGGCCAGAGTGAGTTAGGGTTCCGGGAACCTTCAGCAGTCTTGGCCTATAAATTCTTCAAATAACATGGTGAATTCAGAGGATGCAGGCAATTAACTAACAATAAGAACCTTGGCTAAGACTCACAAAGAACTTTTGGCCTTTTAAGATGGCAGCTTGTGAATCTATTGAGACAGTGATCACTCAGCACCTCTTTTAAAGGCCATCAGTAAGAAAGGCACAGACAGTAACTTCAATGGCTCAATGAGGTCTTTTTTTTAACAGCTTTTCTCCAGGGCAGAACAAGCTTTGGCCACATAAAAGGAACTCCCTGGTAAGGCAAGCGAATTTTGAAGGCCAAATATTCCCCACGGTCCAACGCAGCGACTTGCTCGGCTCTGTGTGTACCTGTGTCCTTGGCCGCTCCTTCAAATGGCCGGGAAGCTGCTTGGAAGGAGACACAGAAGGCCTTCTCCCAATCCTTTATACGGTATGCCTCAAGGTCACATCACTTGGAAATCGCTACACAGATCCTGTTTCAAAAGAGAGTGTTGGACCATCTGGTCTCCCTAAGGTATTTCTAAGTCTGACATCCTGATTCAAGACAAAGAACTAGGTCCTTGGGGCTCAGCTGGTTCCTGTCCCTAGAAGCTGGCAGTCCAGTGGAAAGGTGGATCACTGTATCGTAAGCTAAAGGCCTGCCCACGTGTATGCTGCGCTGGAAGGACACCCAGACCTGGAGCCAGCTTTTCCCCATAGTGTCCAGCACGAGACACTGGCTGGGATGGTTCTCCTACTGTACAATGTGACATAGCATTCACCTTGGTGTTCCTGTGCTAAGGACAGGGAATGAACACGAACACCACAACAGCCCCTATTCTCCTCAGGACCTGGCATGAGGGCATGGAAGCCAGTCAACAGAAGCCACAAGCTTCCTCGGGGCCAGGCTGACAGTGGAGCCAGCGTGGGAAGGATTCGGCCTGGTAGGACAGCACAGGCTGGATGGCCTCCACGGCCCTCTCCAGCTCTAACTTGGACCCTGCCATCCCAAGGCCCAGCTTGTTCTGGGCTCTAGGCCTCAGCCAACATGGAGCGAGGGAAGCCCTGCGTTGGCCCCTGCTCCTGCACTCACTGGCGATGACCACCATGACTGCCATGACCTTGAGCAAGCCAAGGCTCCCAATGGACAGCTGAGATGCTTCCCCCCTGTCAAAGGAGCTCAGCCTGCACAATGCCTAGCCACAGGACCCCATGGGGAAAGGAGCTCCAAGGCCAAGAGCGTATCTCCTTACAGGTGAGATCCCTGAGGCCTCATAAGAGGGCCAGGGTCACCTAGGGATGAAGCAGGGCCATGACTGACACTGGTCCTGAGACTCCACACTGGGCCAACCATTACAGCTGGTTTGCAATCTAAAGACAAGACGCTTCCAGGGTTGGGGAACCTGAGGCCTTGGGGCCACATGTGGCCTTCTAGGTCCTCAGGTGCAGCTCTCTGACTAGGTCCAAGCAGTAAGTGTCCTGGGGGGGTGGGGTGTCAGAGGAAGGATGAGGACTCCTGGCTGGGATGGAGCTGGGTGACCTCTGGAAGCCACATCCCCTCTTTGATCTGTAAAATGGCAGTGAAACAAAGATCTGCCAAGAGCAGACCTACTGTGCGCAGTGAGCTGTCCAGCTGCCAGGTCCTGTGGGTGGGGAGGTGGGGGAGTGAGTCCCTTCCTGGGGATCCCTCCCTGTCTTGAGGGACTTGTAGGGGTATCTGGGAGTAAGGTGGGTCAAAGGAAGATCTAGCGCAAACCTTCTACAGATAAGATCCCCTTCAATACTTTAGAGTTGAAGAAGTCAAAGGAAGACTCTTTTCAGGCTGGCCAGCTCTGATCTTCCTGTCTTCAGAGGCAGAGCAGGGGATGTGGATGACCTGGGCGGAGGGGGGGGGGTCCTCAGGAAAACCTTGGGGCTATTCTAAGGCTCCCCAGACATCCGGAAATGGGCCTGAAACACCCTATTAATGCTCATTTTATTCCAACCCCAGAGGCCAGGAGAGAAACTGGCTTCACCACCTCCCCTATTCATTCCACAAGCACCGATGAATCCTAAGAACACTGTCCATGGAGAGCAAGGTGAAAGGTGGCCCAAGCTCTTCTCACTACCCTGCTCTGGTGTGTACACACACACACACACACACACACCTTGGCTCTTCCCTTTGGAGTGGCAGTGGCTCATGCCAGGGATGCCCACACCCCCTTCACCTCCCTGGCTCACCAAAGTTCTCCAGAAGCCTTTACTCACCCTTCCAGCTGCCCCCCACCCCAAAATAACCACCTGGTACCTATCTCATATTCTGCACACACCTCTGTGTACACATCTTCTCCAAAGGAAAGCTCCTTCAGGGCAAGGAAGGCCTCGCTGTTCCAGCACTCAGCTGGTAATAGGAGTCTAATAAATGCTGAGCCTTAGGATAACCCTGTGAGGCAGGCGTTAGTATGCATTCTCCTCCTTTTACAGATGAAGAAAGGGAGGCTCGGGTGCATTAAGCTGAGAGGCAGCCTAGCACAGTTACCAGTCGGGATGCCCTAGGCAAGTCCCCTTCCTTCTCCCTGCTTCAATGTGCTCATCTATACGATACGGACGCAATCATTCTGGAGGGGGCCTGAACCAGTGATTTACTGGAGGAGGGGGATCCCAGGTGAGGAGGTCCCCTCCGCCATGCTGTAACCCAGGGCTTCTGAATAATTCATCTTGGAGTCTTTTTACCCGACAAGGCTGTCACAAGAACCAACTGGGATTGTGCCCCGGGTCGCTTTGAAAAAAGGCCCTACGTCTAAATCCGTGCCAGCTGCTATAGTAACAGTAATCATCCTCATTATTATTATGGACAGGGGCACAGGAGCCCAGCCTCCCGGGGCCGCACAGGCTACAGAAACAGGGACACTAGATACCACCCGGTCCAAGGGGACGCAGGCAGGGGGAGGCGGCTTCAGGCTGCGGGGGGGCCGGCTCTCCACCCACCGGGCTGCTCCCCGCTCATCTTCCTTACACCTTAGAGACTCAGGGCACGAGCACTTACTGAGCCCCTACTGTGTTCCTACACGCTTTACAAATTCGACCTGGTGGGGTTCGGGGAGGCCACCCTGGTCTCGTTCCTCAGTTTCCCCTACAGCGCCGGGGAGGCCAGGGTGGGCCTGGGCAGGCCTCGGCCCAGCTGGCGCCCCCTCCCCTCCTCTCCATTCCCCCCCCCCGCCGGGCCCGTGACCTTGGGCGGCCCCGAAAGCTCGGCCTCGGTTTCCCCGGGGCTGCGGGGTCTGTCCGCGCGGCGGGGCCGGGGCTCGGGGGGCCCAGGCCCGAGGGGGACGGCCGGCCCGGGGTCCGAGGCCCGAGGCCCGGGGCCCGCGGGCGGGGAGGGGCCGCCCGGAGCGGCCCGTGACCTTCCCTCCTTCCTTCCGCCCCACGCTCACCTCGCCGCGCGGAGGCCGCCGAGCCCGGCCCGAGTCTCGCCCGGAGCCCGGAGCCCAGAGCCCACAGCGGAACCTCCCGATACAGCCCCGCCGCTGCCGCTGCTGCTGCCGCCGCGGAACCAGCCAGGGAGCAGAGGCCGCGGCGCGCATAGCGCATGCGCTACCCCGCCCCCGCACGCTCCGCGCCGGGTTTTCGCTACTACAGACGGGGAATGGGAGGGGCGGTGCAGGAAGGAGCGCCGGGAGAGGGACCCGAGAACCGAGGCGGCCCCCTGAAGGGGCGGGGCATCATCCGACGCGCTGGAAAGCCCGGAGAGGAAGGTCCTTTCCGGAGCGGAGCGGAGAGTCCTTTCCGGAGCGGAGCAACGATAGTGGCAAAGTGTCTAGAGTTGGAAGGGACCTTAGTGGAGGTCTAGAGGTCCGACCTCCTTCTCTTCGCTTACAAGGGAAACTGAGGTCCCAGAGGAAAGAGCCTTTCAATAAGGCCCTGGGGTCATGGAACTCAAAACCGGAAGAAGCCTGATGGATTTTCAGGGAAAGTCCTGGCATTCTTGGTTTCATTTTTGGTTTTGCATCCCCAGCCCATCCTTTCCAAGACCCTTCAGGGAAAGGAAGCTTCTTCCTTCGAGAGGACCCTGTACCCAAGAAATGACAGGCCCAGGCCCTTATACCTATTCCCAGCTCAATTCTGTGTCCCCACAGCACTGGTGCAGGGTATTTCCACATCTGGGAGATCCTCTATACCTTAGAAAACACAACTCTGGTACCTATCTCAAGCCTATCCTATCCTCGATTCCTAACAGAAGCCTGGTAGGCCCCCTTTTTTTTTTTTCAGGCAATCGGGGTTAAATGACTTGCCCAGAGACACACGGCTAGTATCTGAAGCTGTATTTGAACTCAGTACTCTTGGTTCCAAGGCTGGTGCTCTAGCCACTTGTCACCTAGCTGCCCCCTGGCAGGCTCTTAATAAAGACTCAGGCTACTGAATTAAATCCAGTTCTTTCATTTTACAGATGGAGAAACTGAGGCTCAAAAAAGGCAAGTGACCTGCCCCAAACTGTAGTCAGTTAATGACAATAGTGACCATTTATATAGCACTTCCAGGCAAGGGGGCAGAGGCTATTTTCGCCCTCATTTTACAGATAAAATAGGGGAGACTAAGCTGCTTTTTGAAGCCAAAAGACCTAGGTTTAAATGTCACCTCTGGTACCTTTTACCTGTGTGACCTCGAACAAAGTAACCAACCTCGATGGGCCTGTTTCTTCCTCTAGAAAATGAGCTTAGACTTGACACCTTCTGAAGAACCTGGAAAACTCTCGAGGTCATACAGAATACGTTAAAGGTAGAATTTGAACCCAATTCTTCCTGACTCTAAGTCCCCATTTCTTACGCTGGATTTCAATTCCATTAGACTTGGGTTTAGTGACCAGATAAGACAAATGCTGTGTCACTCGGGGACAGTCACTTAACCTTTTAGAGCCTGGGGCTCAAAGAGCTAATGCTGAGAGAGTTTATCTAATGACATCTTATTTGGAGTCCAGAACCGGCCACTTCCTGTGACCTTGGGCTATCTGATCACGGAGTTCCCGCTGGCACTGCCTACCTCAAAGCTTCCTGAAGAAAACTCTGTAAATTGTAAAGCTACGAAAATTGTAAAGCTCCGAAAACGAGCGATGCCTATTACCATCCAGAGCAGGCCCAAACCAGATTATTCAACATACATATGTTGGCGTACATCTGTGTATGTGTACATGTGTACACACGTTCACACACACGTACATACATATACATGCTACTTCAGACTCCAAACTCATTGTTTTGAGGACTATTTCTCTGCCGAAGACACGAGTCATACCTACATACAGACCCTAGCCTAGAGCACATGGCGACGAGTCAAGATCACAGCTTAAAAAGTAGCAATCATTTGCGGAGGCGCCCTCCACCCTTGACCCAAGGCAGAGAAACTCCTCCACGTGGCCCCCTGCGTGCCCTCCCAGCCCCGACTCCTCCACTCCAAGGACCAACCTGGCTCACGCCCTGCCTGGCTCTGACCCTGGCTGCTTCTTCTCTCCCAGGGCGAAATGCCTTTAATCCTTTCGGTTCCGAAGCCGAGCTCACCCTCTACCCTCCCTTTCGGAAGTTTGGGAGATCCGTGTCAGCGTCGCTTTAAGAAAAGGGGCGGACCTCCGCAAAGAGGCCGCCTCCGTCCCCGTAGGGTCCAGACGGTCACCGGTTGTTAAGTTTCCTTTCCCGTGCTCTGACTCCCACGGTAGGCGTGGCGCGGCTCCAGCGGGCGATGAGGTCAGGAAGCTAGCGGAGTCGCCTGCAGTCTCCTCGGCTGGCCATGAGCAGCTTCGAGCTCTGGGATTTGGAAAGCAGACTCCCCTAGGCCGGAGCCCCAGTTCTGGACCGCGGAGTCCCAGCTCTGGACGCCGCAGCCGCTCTCCTCCCGTGAGGAGGGAGCACGAAGCCCAGGGCTTCCGTGTGCTCTCACAGTCCGCCTCCCTCCAACCTCTGAGGCTCCCGAGTTCAGTTTCAGGCCGACTTTAAGATGCTACAATGTAACTGTTTCCTCTTCGTGCCCGTTTTTAAAAGAGACCTGCTTGTAGAAACTAGAACACCCGCAAAATGAAGCGGGGAGGAGTTAGGATGAGCTCAAATTCGAGAAGGTTTTGTTAGCGCGGAGACTGGGTAATATTCCGGGATTAAAGGCAAGAGGCCCTAGGTTCGAAGCCGCCTGGAATTTCCTATTGTGTAACTAACCTTGGGAGGAACTTCGTTTCCCAGCCTGTTTCCTCCACTGCCAAGAGCTGTCTCGAGATTCAAATAAGATATCTTCGTAGTGTAAATGTCAGTTGCGTCTACTGCTACGCGCTAGGTACTGTGGATAAGGTGATCCCTGACCTCAACGAGCAACCAACCGTCTCACCGCGATGGGTCTGAGAATGGAGGAGGGATAAAACATTTCACCAGTAAAATAAGAGAATAACCACTAAATCCCAGAAAACATAAATCTTTAAGATCGTATGGACGTACACACTTTAGAAGGGCTTCTCCCTCCTGTAGGGCAGTGCTCACACCCTGTTGGGATGCAGTATGGACAGAATGTTTCATAGAAGCTCTGCAAAATCGGCACTTGTCAGTTAACTACTTCACACCAGCTCACTCCAGCCAACAAGATGCATTAATCAATCTCTCTTCATACTCCCCTGGTGTCTTACCAAAGACAACGATGACATCGATGACACACACTTCTATGCAGGGGTGTGCTAGAGCCAGCCGAACTTGATAACTTGAGCTACTAAATTTTCCTTGTGAGCCTTTACACCTCAGGCTGTCAGTGCTGAAGGAACCCAAAGTTACATTCCTAAAAGGCCTATGTTCTAGGTTTGTTTAAGCTGGCCTAAAATGAGATTAAATAGAAAATTCCCTCTTCCCCCCAAAAAAGTTGGGTATGTAATTAAATTTTGTCTGCTGTCTGCTTTCTGAGAACTACTTTGTGGGTTTTTTAGATTAATATTCACTTTTTTCACTGAACAAAAATCTATTTGCTCTCCTTCTTGCCTCTTAAAAGAGGCCATTAAAAAGAAGAAAGGAAAAATCCTTTTAATAAATACACATAGTCAAATAAAGCAAATTCCTACATTGGCCACGTTCAAGAAACACATGTCTTATTCCATAGAATATCTTGAGTCCATTACACCTCTGCCAAGGTGGGTAACATTTTTCATAAGTCCCCTGGAGTTGTGGTTTCGTCATTGTGTCAGTCAGAGTTCTTAAGTCTTTCTATGTAGTGTGTCTTGGCGGTATTGCCATCAGGGAACATCACAACTGTTCACCCTCGAAACTGCATCTTGAAGTATTTGGGGATTTCTGAAAACCAAATGAGTAGAAATATTGGGCCCATATGACATCCCATCAAGGCAATGACCTAGAGAAGGGAGAAGCCCTTCTAAAGTGTCTATGTTCATAAAATCTTAGAGGATTTGGTGGTTATTATCTCAAATTGGTTAAGAGCTATGCTGGCATGGCTAAATCATCAAATGAACACATCTCTGCGCATGATTGAAGAGACACAGAACCAAAAGGTAAGAAAGATAAAATTGCCTTTTGGAGGAGGGCAGACCCAAAAACGTGGAAAAGCCTTCAAGGACTTAATCAGATTTTTTTACCCATGTACCAGCATTGGCTTGTGCAGACCTGAGCAAAACATTTGTTCTCCACACAGATGCCAGCCAGCCTGGAAGGTTTGGGAGCTATCCTGTACCAAAAAAGCAATTATTGCCAGAGGCCAGTTGCATTTGCCAGCGGTGGCTTGACTGGCAGTGAGTCTCATTACTCTGTCCACAAGCTTGAGATCTAAGCTTTGAAGTGGGTTATTACTGAGAAGGTCAAGAGCAAAACTCCTAGTAAAACTCAAATGACATGATAACTGTAAAGCACTTAGCAGTGCCTAACACATAGTAGGCATCATAAAAAATGCCTATTCCCTTCCTGTCCTCGCCTCGAGAATGGACTGATAATAAACCATTAACGTATTTTGTTGGATGTTGCTTGCGAGAGGTGGGTAGCAGCCTTGGCCAATTATGACTAGCTAAATTGATAGATAGATGATGGATGCATAGATAGATAGATAGGTGGGGATAGATAAAGTATTTATTAAGCACTTACCATGTGCCACGAGGATATAAAAACAAGATGGCACCCAGTCTTAAGGAGTTTACAGTCTAATGAGGGAAGACAACACAGGAAGAGGAGCAGGAAATGGAGAGGAAGTATCTGTGGGTGGACAACGTAGCCAATGTTTAGGTAGAGCAGACCAGACAGTACTCTGGAAGCAGCACTTGGCTAGGACTTGTGATGAGACGACAGTTCCAAATGAGTTAGAGGTGTGTTAAGACTAATGTGGATCCAGATAGTTTTCCCAGAATACCCCAGAGGTCTAGAGTTTGGGTGATACCAGAAGAAAGCGTTAGAGCTATCTCTGATATTCAGAGAGGGAGGGAAGAAGGGAACACACATTAATTAAGTACCTACTCATTTTAATAACCAGGTGGAAAGATAACTGAGAGGTGATCATGCCAAACCTCTTAAATTCCAGACAGCAGAAACCACTTTATTGCTGAGACAACGACAGGCACTGGAACTGTGCAATGGAATGCTGTATTGGACTGTGACAGATCCTACACATGAAATCAGGAAGCAGGTGATGCTACCCGTAGGATATTGCCTAATAGCTCATGACTGTGGACACATGGGTCAAGAAAGACCCTTAGAGCAGGTAAGAAACAGATTTTACTATTGCAGATGTCACTAAAAAGTGTGAAACGTGGAACAGTTATATACAAAGAAAAGCATTACCAGGTTACGCTACATGAGTATCAGCAAGCTTTTGGAATTGGTCTGTACTGAGTTTCTATCTGTTCCTAGAAGTGGAAATTATAGTCTCACTTGAGAAGGAATAGGCCAGACCCTAGATCATATCTATCTGAATAAATCCTTGTAACAGACTACCAGGGTCCCAGTGGCTCAGTTTAGCCTCTTACACTTTCTCTCCAGCCTCATCTATCTTTGCACTGAAATCACCAAGTAACTTTGTATGTGGTGGTTGGAGTAAATGATATCTTTCAGCTATCTTTCTCCTCTAGATCTCTGAAGATCTCTTTCAGCTCTAAATCCTATGACTCTATGATCCTATAATCCCCCTGGTGATGCTACATGGCTGAAAACTGTGGAATACCACATTATCTGAAGAATCAAAACTGTAAGGACGACATATAGTCAGTAGAAGTGGGTGGTACCATATTATTGGTGATTACTTTCAAACAAGGAATAGGGGAAAATATATTATCAAGGACAAATAGGATGAGAAAGAAAAAGGTGGGAAGGCCACATAACTGAGAGTAATAGATGGATAGACCAAAGGCAGCATTGGTATGCAGATGAAGGCTCCAGCACCAAAGATGGATATAAAGGCAGGATTACAAAGGATGAAAAGTAGTGAATGGACCATGATCTATGACCTGTTCACATAGATGAGATCATAAACTCACTGAGTAGGACTACTCACCTATTAGAAGAACCTGCAAACAAAAGGCACCAGAAAGAGACAGAGAAATAGGAGCAAGAAATACCTTCACAGGGAGCATGAACTCTAGCAGCAGAGAAAAGAGGCCACCATGGATTCAAGAGAGAACACACCCTGGAAACTGAGAGAGTATATCAGTGGAGCTCAGCTGAGCAACTTACCAGGAAAGGACACTATACCCAGTGGGGAGGACATTATAAGAAAAGACATTTGGACCCTACAGTCCCAGATGCACAAGTTGCCTTGGCCACTTATGTTCCCTGTTTATATTCCTCATTATAATTGTCTGTGCTTACTCCTCCTCAGAA
>JAQQSZ010005802.1:0-13774 GCA_028646595.1 Phalanger gymnotis | reverse complement strand
TTGTGAATTGTTCTGCACTGCTTGGGTTTTTGCTATTCCTGTTTCTATATAGGTATTTAATACTTGGAACTTTCATAGCAAGCTGAACATAAAAGCAAGAATTATTTATCTATTTATTTTGGGGAAGAGAATTTCTGTGCATCTCTTTCCTTTAGAAAAAAAGTGACAAATGTCTTCAGGAGGAGCCTTTAATTAAAGATTTTTGAAGAAAATATCAGCTTTTCTTGACCCAATTTATGCAAACTGCTTTTAACTTGATGCCAGCCATGGAAATGGTTCCAGTTGAATTTGATCTTCTAAAGAAACCTGGAGTGTCCCATTCAAATCAATCAATATTAATAAATATTTATTAAGCACCTACTCTGTGCCAGGCTCTGTGCTGAGTACTGGGTATAACAAAACAGGCAAAATACAGTCCCTGCCCTCAAGGAACTTAGAATCTAATGGGGAAGATGATATGCAAACAAATATATACAATGCAAGCTATATTTAAAATCTAGACCACCAATCAGACATGGCATGCTACAAGTACTGTGCAGAATGATGAGTGACTTTTAAGTAGAGATATTTTTTAAAACTCAATTAGAAAAAACAAACTAGTCATTGATAAGAGGGAAATCTTCTGCAATGGTCTTGGTGTCAAACACCATGGAGTATAAGTAGCATATAAATGAGAGCCATGGTACATGGTATGGTAGATAACATGCTGACCTGGAGTCTAGAAAATCTTGGTTCCAATCCTACCTCTGACACTTCCCAGCTGTGAGAACATGGACGGATTACTAATTTCTCTGAGTCTCAGTTTCCTCATCTTTTTTTTTTTGGAGGGGGGAAGGCAAGGCAATTGGGATTAAGTGACTTGCCCAAGGTCATACAGCTGGTAAGGGTGTCAAGTGTCTGAGGCTGGATTTGAACTCAGGTCCTCCTGAGTCCAGGGCTGGTGCTCTAATCATTGTCCCACCTAGCTGCCCTGGTTTCCTCATCTATAAAATGGTATAACAATAGCACCTCCCCCACAGGGTTGTCTTGAGCTTCAGATGAAATGCTATATAAAAAGTGCTTTGAAAACTGTAAAGTGGTATATGAATGTCAGCAATTATTATTAAGTGGTCACTGATGGCCAATATGACAGAGATGTGTCCAGTATGGAGAGAAGAGAGATAGGGAACCAGGATTGTTTATGGCAGAAGAAACGGTAACCAAAATACCACTCCATTCCGCCCTGATTTCCCAACAACCTTGACAATGTTTCTTCTGTTCCCAACTCTGGTTACTTTGGTTTTATATCTCTTCTCAACCTCTGCCTGGAGACCATGCCATCAACAACATTCATAACGACCTAGAGAAAACAGGAATGGAAGACAAAAGGGTGAAGAGGGAGAAGAAAAGAAGGGTTAAAGATTGAAGTATCAACCCAGAAGGTTGAAGTCTAATTAACAATAGGGATAAGGACTTTATGGGATAGGTAAATCCCAGATGAGGGGACTGCTTCCACCAATGCAAATCCTTGGAACTTAGTCTTAAAGAGCTGCCTCAGGGCCTTTACAAGGGTAACATAACCAATACATGTCAATGGTGAGACTTGAATTCAGGTCTTCCAGATTCCAAAGTCAGATCTCTATTCACTACACCTCATTGCTGCTAATAATAATAGTCTACATTTAAGAAAGTTTTTTTATAATTACAAAGCCCTTTCATATACATTATATAAACTGATCCTCAAAAATAGAGAGGCAGATTTAGGTCTCAAAAAAATAGCAGGATGGCATGTAACTATTCCTGACCCTCTTTCCCTCTACCTCACTCCCTCATATACCTGGTTGTATTCTTTCTAACTGAGAGTTTGATGGAAAGATTAAGGAATTGTTATTTAATAAGCCTCTTGCAAAGAAGTGCAAGTCAATGAATTAAAAATATGCAGGAGTTACATTGTGCTTCTAAATTGTTAGCCAATTCTGCTGCACTCCTGGAAGAGCCATAGGACTCCAATCTTTTTATTGCAGAAACTAGGGCACAGAGTAGCCAAGTGATTTGCTCTAAATAAGCTAAACTGCTGCCTTGATGCTTTGCTGAGAGATGTGATAGCAGTACGGAAAGCTGGTCACTTCACTGCACTTATTGCCCTCACTTTGGGTGTATAGCCTGGGGCAAAACTGAAATGGAGGTACAGACTTCAGAGGGAGAACTGGAAGAAACTTTAAAGTTCATCGAGTTCAAACCCTTTTAAATTAAATTAAAGTTCTACTGATGCCTTTTATTTTTACCTAATAGTTATTTCCAGATATACCCCTTCGAACACATATAAATCCTTTCTCTCCTCTCTCTTTTTCTCTGTCTCCTATTTCTCTTGCCACCTCTATTTCTTTCTCTCTCCTTCTGTCTCATCTTTCTCTCATCTTTCTTCATTCTTTTCATCTCTCCCTCTCTCCTCTCTCATCTTTTTTCTCTCTCTTCTATTTCATTTCTCTTCTCTCTTTCTATCTTTCCATTGGCCCTTTCTCATCTTTCTCTCCTCTCTTTCATCTCTTTCCTTTTTCTCTCATCTCTCTTTCTCAAGTCTTTCTCTCATATCTCCTCTCTCTCTGTCATTTCTCTCTTGACTCTCATTTTTCTTTCTCTCTTTCTCTTATCCTTTGCTCTTCTCTCTCTCTCTCTCTCTCTCTCTCTCTCTCTCTCTCTCTCTCTCTCACACACACACACACAAACATATGTAACAAAGAGAAAGAGTTAAGAAAAACTAAACAAGGCAATGACAACATCTGGCATTGTAAGGAACATACCACACTCATAGTCTCCCATCTTCCCAAAGAAAGGTACATTTACTCATTTCTTCTCTGCTGTTAAGATAATTCATTACATTTACATAGTGTTTGCTTTCCAAGGCCCATATTTTATTGATAAAGAAATAAAACCCTAAAGAAGTTAAGTGTCTTGCTCAAGGTCACATATGGTGGATTAATGACATGGCAAGAACTAGAACCTGGATCTCTCAATTCCTGGACCAGTGAGCTTCTCATTATACCACGTTAACTCTAATTGATCAAGGCTTATCTAGGGTGAATTTACAAGAAATAGGGCTGGCCTTTGTTAATTCTCTACAACCTACTATAGGACCATAGTGATTGACATTGGTGAATCAGGCTTTTTTCTTTGATATGTCCATTTCTGAATCAATCCCCTAGTTTCCTGGGTCATCAGAGGTAAAATCTCTGAACTGGTAACAGTAATCTGGATTCCAGGACCATGAGGCTTAAGGAAAAGAACTCTTTACTCAACCCCTTACTTATCCAATAGAACCAAAATTGTTTCCTATGTTCAAACCACTGCATACCATGCTGCCTTTTTTTTAAACATTCCAGCATTATTACAGATAATCATAGACTGTCAGAATTTGAAGTGCCTTTAGAAAATATCTAGTCTAATGCTCTCCTTTTACAGAGGAAGAGTTCAAAGCCTAGAAAAGTGAACTGGCTTGTGTTGGAGACCTACAGGTAATGCCATCTAAAGATTCTTTCAATTATTTATTTACATTCATGAGAATGTAACTAGGGGCTCACAAATATTCGTCTCCTTGGAGAGCTATGAGACTGAGACTGTAAATTCAGCCCCCACCTTTCCCTAAGAGAGAGGAGAAAAATAGGAGATTTATCCCTCAAAGAGATAAAGTCAGACAGATGGAGAGAAAGGCAAAGGTACTGGAGGAGAGCGGTGAGGAGCAGGATTGCAGCCATGATGATGAGTGGAAGCAAGAGAAGATGTTGTCTCCTTTTTCTACCCTCTCCTATCATATGGAGCCTTTGAGTCCAATGGCCCCTCACCTGAGGGGTAACCCAAGGCTAAATAATAAGGAGAGGTGAGAGCTCAACACTGCTACAACCACATGCTATAACTCACGGAAATGAGAAAACAAAAATAAGATATTATAGCTGAATAATGTGGGATTCCTAAGAGACCATGCAGAATAGCAAAGTGCTTATAGCCCAATTTGCCAAGAAACTCAGTGGTAAAACTTCTATCCCCTTGTCTTTTACTTCATTCTGTCTCTCTCCCACAGAACCAATATATTCCATTTTGCATTTCTTTAAAAGTCTATTCTCTGTCTCCCTCCCTCTCTCTCTTTCTGTCTCTCTCTCCATATACATACATACATATATATATACATATATATATATAAATTTTTGCCATGCGCTTTCAAAAGAAATGGGTTTGTCTAAAATATCATTGTCTACATAAGTGTGCTAAGCAGAAAGCAATGGTCAGCTATATAGAAAGATAGGGAAGGAAATTTTCTTGCTAAATTGCTGGAGTACCCACTGATGCTTTAATAAATCAAAGAGATTTTATTGAAAACATATTAAACTCCCCCCAAACAGAAATTGAAATGAATCTAGACAGTTCATGGGTTTTCCTGGAAACTATTGGGATAAACAATAATCTTGGAGTGAGGGAGAAAGAGGGTTGGTAATGAAAAGTCTTATTTGTTTCCCATAGAGTTAGTTGCCTTAGATGACTCCTTGTTCTTCCCTAGCAAGTTTAAAGAAATCTTTCCTCTAAGGAGAAGAAACTGAGGGTTATGACTAGAGAAAAAGTCACCCGTGAAGGGAAGAGCAGGAAACAGGGTGGCTCCATTTACACAAGGGTGAGGGCCATACAAGAGGGAGTAGTTTTCTGCAAGCTGAACACCTCCAACCCCACAGCCACTGCTACAAATATAAGGCTCTTTCCTAGTGTTTATAGGTTGCACTGTGCTGAGATGCTCAATTTGAAACTGTTAATTGTACAGAGCCCCCAGGGATGATTAATTCTAATATCTTTTGTTTCTAGGTCTCTAGAAGCTTGACATACCTGCTACTCATAAGGGAGCTGCAAATAGTTAAGTTCCTGCACTGAGATTCTTCTTTGGCGGTCAAGATAGAAATTCGATGTCTATTTAGCCAGAAGACAGTGGTTACTCTGTTGTGATCTAGGGGTCTTGGGAACCCTGAAATGCAAGGGCGAAGGGCGCGAATATGCCTCGAAAGAATTCGACCACTTAAGGCTTCCAGTCAGAGACAAGGTTTGTTGTGTTGCCAATAGAAGTGAGCAAGATTTTAAAAATCTGTGCATTTGGTAGGGACAAGACTGACTTTTTTTTTTAATAGGGAAAAAAGATTGTGGAAAGATTTGGACGGGACCAAGGAGTGGCAGATAGCCTGGGGTGATCTAGAGGTAACAGAGAAGGGGTCTAGAGGGATTAAGGGATGGGAAGTAACCTGAGATGGTTATTATGTGATAGCAAGACAACCAGAGCCTATTTATTATGCTCTTGACAACCAAATTTCAAAGTGCTAGTGTAGTACTTGGCTTGTAATCCAATGGAAATTATTGATGCCATTAAACAGTATAAATCGGGGTCATAAATTTATTTTTAAATTTTATTTATTTATTTTTAAGGTTTCAACATTCACTTTTATAAGATTTTGAGTTCTAAATTTTTTCTCCCTCCCTAAGATGGCATACAATCTGATATAGGCTATACATGTACAATCATATTAAACATATTTCCACATTCATTATGTCGTGAAAGAAGAATCAGAACAAAAGGAAAAAACTATGAGAAAGAAAGAAAAGAGAGAGAAAATAGTATGTTTCGATCTGCATTCAGACTCCATAGCTCTTTCTGTGGATATATAGTATTTTCCATCACGAGTCTTTGGAACTGTGGATGAGAAATTTCAAGAGGGACTCTGACAATCAATTGGTCCACAAGCACTTATGAAATACCTGCTATGTGTCAAGCATTGTACTGGGTTCTAGGGATACAGAACCAAAGGTGAAACAGTCTTGTCACTCAAGAAACTTATATTCTATCAAGGAAGATGACATATGTACAATAGATATATACAAATAAATACAAGGTGATTGGATGGGTTGGGCACTAGCATGCAGAAGAGTCAGGAAGACCTCATGTAGAAGGTACAATTTGGGTTGAGTCTTGAAAGAGATTAGGAATCCTAAAATGCAAAGGTAGGGAGGGCATACATTCCAGGGATGGAGGAACCACTAGTGCAAAAACACAGACACGAGAAATGGAGTGCACTGTCTGTGGAACAGTAAGAAGGACAGTTTGTCTGAACCAGAGAGTGCAGGAAAGGTTTTGTTGTTGAGTCATTTCAATTGTAGCTGACTCTTTGTGACCCCTTTTTGGGGTTTTCTTGGCAAAGATACTGGACAGGTTTGTCATTTCTTTCTACAGCTCACTTTACAAATGAGGAAACTGAGGCAAATAGGGTTAAATGACTTGCCCAGAGTCACACAGCTAGTAAAAGTGTCTGATGCCAGATCTGAACTCACGAAGATGAGTTTTTCTGACTCCAAGCCCAGTGCTCTCTCCGTTGCCCCACCTATTAATAAGCCTGGGAAAGAAAGCTGGGACAGATTGTGAAGGTTTTTACATGCCAATCATTCAATCAATATACAGTCATTCATTATGCACCTTGTGCTAGGCATGGGGTATACAAATGCAAAGGATGAAACAAACAGAAGAATTTTTTATTTAGAGTTAATAGGGAATCCTTGGAATTTATTGAGAAGGGGAATAATGTGATCGTATCTTTGTCATAGAAAATATTGCTTCAGTCCTTTGACCCAGTGATACCACTATTAGGCCTATATCACAAATATACAAGAATGTTTATGGCAGCTCTTTTAGTTATAGCAAAGAATCATAAACTAAGGCAGAGAGTGTCTATCAATTGGGGGATGACTGAAGAAGTTATGATATATTAAAGCAATGGAATACTGTTGCTCTGTCTATGAGAGATCCCCATCCCACTTACTCCATGAGTTAAGCTAATTATTTCTTCTTAAAGGTGACCAAACTATACTCAGGACTTTTTTGGTCTGGGGCACTAAGGCCTTAAAGCAGCTTCCTAGTGGCCTCTAGCTGGGTACACTGGCTTCCTGGTTCTCTAAAGGCAAAAAAAGACTGACCCAAATGGAATTTGGAGCCCTTCAGACTTGAATTCTAGGTCCCGAGGCCATGCAAATCATCACACCCTTCCCCGCTGACTAGATAGGTGAGTTTCCATATAGAGGTAGGTAAGTCCCATCTAGCTAAGTTAAGTGCTGCAGTGTCCTAATTAAATATTCTTTTTATGTTATGACAGAGTATACTTCTTTTTATTATTTGTTGATGATCTATGAGTGCCATATTTCGTTCCAATATTCAACCTAAACTAATAGGGAACCTGCCTGAGTCAGATCTACCCATTATACACTATAATGGTGTATGGAAAGAATAATCTGTAAGATGTAAGGAAGTGTTTCGGAAAAACCTGGGAGGATTTGCATGAACTGATACAGAATAAAATGAGCAGAACCAGAAGAAAAATTTATACAACAACAACATTATAAAGAAAAAAAACCCTTTCAAATACTTAAGAATTCTGCTTAATGAAATGGTCAACCACAATACCAGGGAATGAATGAGAAAGGATGCCACTCGCATCCATGACAGAGAGGTGATGGACTCAAGATGCAGAATAAGATACATTTTCAGACACAAATAATGTTTGGAGATTTTTTTTAGCTTGGCCATGCATATTTGTTATAATGGTTTAATCTTTCTTTCTCTCTTCCTTCCTTCCTTTTTTTCCTTTCTTTTTTTCCCCTTTTTTCCAATGAGGGGAGTACTTAGGAAGGAAAGCAGGGCTGCTTTAAAGGTTTGCAAAAAAAAAATAAAAAAGAGAGAGAGAAAAGAAAGAAACAAAGATCTTTAAAGCATTTAATACGGTTGGAAGATAACAAGAGGAAGGTCAGAAGCAAACAAAGACAAGCAGAATGGCTTTGAAAGGTACAGGCTGGGGCAGCTAGGTGGCACAGTGAGTAGAGCACTGGCCCTGGAATCAGGAGGACCTCAGTTCAAATGAGGCCTCAGATACTTGACACATGTACTAGCTGTGTGACCTTGGGCAAGTCACTTAACCCCAATTGCCCTGCCAAAAACAAACAAAAAGAAAAAGAAAAAAGAAAGTTATGGATTGACTGGGAAGACTTATATGAATGGATACAAAGTGAAGTGAGCAGAACTAGGGGAGCAGTGTCTTAAAACAGCAATATTGTAACGATGATCAATTCCAAAGTACTCATGATGAAAAATGTATCCACTTTCAAAGAAAAAACTGATGATCTTTGAGTGTAGTTTCTCTCTTTACTTTCTTTACTACTCTTGTGGGGATTTTTTGCAACATGGCCAATAAAAAAATGTTTTGCATGACTTCACATGTACAATGGGTATCGTACTTCTTGTCTTCTCAGAGGATGGGGAGTGGCTAGAGGAATGGAAAGAATTTGGAACTCAACTTTTTTTAAAAAAAAAGAATGTTAAAATCTTAAGAAAAGAAAGCTACATGCTAATTTATTATATAAGAGGAAAAATAAGATGTCTATAATAGAGCTTCGTGGTTTCATGTGCAATCTTTTTGTGTTCTACTTTGTATGTAAAAATGCTCATTTTGTTTGGTGTTTTTTTAAGTCCACAATAATTTTTTTAAATGTCTTCAGCATTTAGCTATATAAAGACTGGATTGGAATGAGGGGGGAGGAAGGACAATTAGAATATTGCAATGGTCCAGGTCTGAAGGGATGAGGGTCTAAACTCAGTCATGGTTTTTTAAGTGGAGAAAAAGTGGAGAAAAAGGAGAAAAAGAAAAAGGAGAAAAAATTCTCCTTGAGAAGAATTTTGGAGATTCAGAGCAGATGAAGGGAAATGATTGGTTATATGGTATGAGAGTAGAAGATGACAATAAAGTTGTAAACCTAGTGACTGTAAGAATGCTGGTATCCTTGCTACAAATAGATGCTCAAAAGGGGGAGAAGGGTTTGGTGAAAAGGTACTGAGTTCTGGCTTTGAATGCAATGAGTTTGAGATGCTTGTGGGACAGTAGAAGTCAGAAGAAAAACTAAGGCTATGTGTAATAAGTAGACCATGTTTTAGAAATTTGGGGTACAGAACAGATAGAGATGCTATTGTTATTATAAGTAATGGTAGGGACAGATCAGTTGATTGCCAGGTTTCCTCTGTCAGACAAATGAACTCTGAATACAGTCCCCTACGTATATGTGACATAGGAAGCAAAAGTATGGCGTTCAGTCAGTCTTGTGTCTTCAGCTAATCTTTAAGGCAGGACAGTAAATACAGACATGGACAAAATAAGTGCACAGAGATTGGGGTGGGTGGGTGGTGGCACTAACAACAGAGGAAAGCTTAATTAGCTAAACTTGAGGGCAGCTAGGAGTTCTAAGAGATAAAAGTGATAGAGGAGCATTCCATGCATGTGTGATACCTTGGATAAAAGAACAGAGATGCTAGATGGGATGGTACGTACTGGGAAATAGCAAAGAGGGTGGTCATGTTGGTTGGAGTGAAGAGTATATGAAGGTTGAATAATGTGTAATCGGCTGCAATGCTAGCTTAGATCAAGATTGTGAGAGGTCTTAAAACCCAAACAAAGGAGTTTATACTTTATCCCAAAGGCAATGGGAGGCTTTTAAAGCTCCTTGATGCAAAGGACAACATGGCCACTGAATTAGATAGGGGAGAAATTACATTTAGGGAAACCAATCGGGAGGCATCTGGAATAATACAGGCAAGAAGTGAAGAAAGCCTGAACTGGGGGAGTTGTGGTGTGAATCAAAAGGTGTTGAGGAGATGGGATTGACAAGGCTTGGCAACCAGTTGGATACTGGATACAGGAGAGTGGAATCAAAGCTGATGCCTAGGTTTTGAGCCTGGCAGTGTCCTTAGCAGCAATAGAGAAATTAAGGGAATGGATGAGTTTGAGGAGAAGATGATGGGTGCTGTTTCGAATATGTTTAATTTAAGGTGCATATATGATATTCATGTGGATATGTCAAGCAGGCAGTTGGAAATGAGGGACTGGAGCTCAGTAGATAGATTAAGGACTTATGTCATTTTCAGTCAGTCAATAAGCGTTTATTAAACACTATGTGTCAGGTACACACTAGGGCCCAAAAGAAAGGCAATAACACAGTCCTTGGTCTCAAGGAGCTCATATTCTTTTTTAAAAATTCACTTTTATTTTCAATTCCAAATTCTTCTCTTTCTTACACTCATCGAGGAGGCATGGCATAACAAAACCTATTACAAATATGGAGAGTCATGCAAAAACAAATTTCCATATTAGCCAAGTCCAAAATGAAAGAAAGAAAAAAAGGAAGGAAGGAAGATGGAAAGAAGAAAATATGCTTTAATCTTCACTCTGAGTTAATCAGCTCTCCATCTGGAAATAGATAGCATGTTTCATCATGACTCCTCTGAAATTGTGGTTGGTGATTGTATTGATCAGAGATACCAAGTTTTTCAAAGTTGATTATTTTTACACTCTTACTGTATTAAATCCTCTCCTACTTCTGCTGACTTAATTTTGTATTAGTTCATAAAAAGTCTTTCCAGGTTTATTCGGAACCATTCCCTTCACTATTTCTTAGACTAGTGGTATCAAATTCAAATAGAAATGGGGTGGCAAATTGACTTAGAAACTTAGAAAACAAATATCTATGTTGTATTGGGAGGATAGCTAGGCAGCAAAGTGGAAAAAGCACCAGGCCTGGAGTCAGGAAGACTCATCTTCTTGAGTTCAAATCTGGCCTCAGACACTTGCTAGCTGTATGACCTTGGGCAAGTCACATAACTTTGTTTGCCTCAGTTTCCTTATCCTTAAACTTTATTGTCATCTTCTACTTACAGTTTCCTTAAAATGAGCTGGAGAAGGAAATGGCAAACAGCTATAGTATTTTTGTCAAGAAAACCTCAAATGGGGCCACGAAGAGTTAAACATGACTGAAAAATGTTTGAGCAATAACAAATGTGTTTTTACTTATTTTGTTAAACACTTCCTATATTTAAAGCTAGTTCTCCTGCATCTAAGTTTTGGTAAGAGAGTTTGACACCTCTGTCTCATAATACAATAGTATTCTATCAAATTCATATACCATAATTTGTTTAGCCACTCTCTCCATCCCTCAACTGATGGGTGTCCCCTCAGTTTCCAATTCTTTGACATTACAGAAAAAATGCTGCTATAAATATTTTGTATGTATGGGACTTTTTCTTCTTTCCGTGATCTTTTTGGGGTATAGACCTACTATCCATATTATTGGGTCAAAGGGTATGCAGTTTAATAGCTTTTAGAGCATAGTTCCAAATTGCTTTCCAGAATGGCTGGACTAGTTCACAGCTCCACCAACATTACATCCAGCATTTGTCATTTTCCCTTTTTGTCATCTTAGCCAATCTGATGGGTGTGGAGCTCACATTCTTTAAAAAATAATTCTTATTCTAAATTTAAACACTAAATAAAATGACATTTCCATATTTATGCTAGAACAGAGAGGATTAATCGTATGTGAAACTGAAGGTGTCTGTTATGTACAACTTGTTCTTTCTCTAAAATATATAAGTTCAACCTGTAGCTTCAAGTAGCAAGGCATGTAGAGAGCCTCCTAGTTTCTCTCCTTAAAAGACCAGCCCTACACATTCTGCATATACCACTGAAGCTGCAGCTGGAGATGAAAGACATGGGGTGGAGTCCCTGGAGAGGCCAAGAAAGAGAGAGAAGAGGGAAAGGAGGGAGGAGGAGGCCCTGACTTTCACACAGGAAGCAGGGCCATGCTTGGATAGGCCAGCTACTCTTTCCCAACAGTTTTTATCACCCCACTCACCACCCACATAAAACCAACATGGTGCTTACCACATATGTCCAGGGGTAGAATTCTCAACTAAACAAGGAATATAGATGTCATAAAAAGATAAAATAGGTAATTTCTATTACGTAAAATGGAAAAGCTTGTGTACAAACAAAATTAAAGCAGTTAAAAGCAGTTAACTAGTAAAAAAATTCTTAAGGCAAATTTTTTCTGACAACAGTCAAGATATTTAAGGAATTGACACAATTATATAAGAACAAAAGTCATTTCTCAATAAATGGCCAAAAGAACATTTTGTTTCTTTACAACTGTTGTTCTCACTTACAACAATCTGACAAAGCTCCCTCTGCTGCTGCCTTGGCAGCTGGACTCTGGAGCAGCCTGTCTGTCTACTCACAGCATAGGATTTCCCCTCCATGTTATTAGGTGTCGGCAAACTATACATGTGCTTTTCTGAATAACTATTCCTTCACCAAATGGACTCAGCAGTCTTTGCAAGCATTTCAGCCCCGTGACAATGTGAAACAGTAGAGAGAGCCCTTGCTCTGGAAACAGTGGAGCCGAGACCAAATATTGCCTTTGGTACTTAATACTGACGTAACCTTGGACATCATTTTATCACCTCATCTGTACAACCAGAGGGTTTGACTAGATGGCTTCTACAGTGGCTTCTAGTTCTTCATCTATAATTCCATGAATAAGCATTTTTCAAAAGAAAGACCAGCAATCAACAACCATATGAAAAGATCATCTAAATCACCAATAAATCTGTGAATGAGAACAACTCTGAGGCTGTGAAACAGCAGGTTGGCAGAGAAGACAAAGTCTAACACTGAAGAATGACTACTTGGCCAGCGGCGATCTAGGCTCTGCGCCCACTTCCTGTTGTGAACCTAGGAGGTAGATTTTTAGTACTGGGGGAGTCTGCCTTTAATGAGAACAGTTAGGCTCTCTCTTCACCGACTCACTGTCTTATTAAACACCCATATTGTACATATATATATATATATATATATACACATATATATATATGGATGATACATTTAATGTACAATGTGAATCAGGTACAGGATAGGTCATTTATCCCCATACACAAGAGATATCTAAATATAAGACACATATATGGCCATTAAAGAACAATTTGCAAACAGAATTCAGTAACAACTTAAAACTAATGTTACAGTCTGCTGGGAGGCTGATAGTTAAACCCTACAAAAACATAAAGCAGCTTGTAAGAATCCAAATTACACATTTTTCATTTCACCTCAGTTTTGCATTGTCTGCTAACACAATGGCCAGGCTTGGGCCAATCTTCTTGTTTGTGGTCTTCCCTTTAGGAGCACTGGTGTAGTTGCTGGGGACTCTTCCCTTGATGCTATTCCACTTCAACCCTATGGGACTCAGAACCTCTGGATTTCTCAAACTCATAAGGTTGTCTCTAAAACTGAACTTGTCTATCTAGGGACAGGTACTTTTTCACCTGAGATCAGGAAAGGGCAAACATAAAAGACGCAGCTCCAACCCAGGCTTAGACATGCCTAGGCCAGACCTGTGCTTTAGGTGTCATGTTCTCACAACCACATAGTGGACAGAATAAGTGTGAGCGCAAATCATCCTTTCCTTCCCCTCCTTCTATGAGCAGTCCGAAATAGCCCTAAGATGATTTGCAGCCAGAAAGGAATAGCATGGCGATAGGGGCAGTTGTTCTCTTTTATTCATCCAAGAAGTTATCAGCTCTTCCTGATCCTCAGCCAACATTCACACAGGGCCTGTAACACAGTCCAAACTCTCATATGGTCAATTGGAACAAAAATGGCAACTCTGAGCACACACCATGGGATGGTCCCTATAGGCCAATTCAACCCTGCTATAAAAGGGAAATGGAAATTTTTGGAGGCTATAAGATGACAGGCACTGTTACTGTTGCTGTGAATTGCCCCCAACCATTCCAGAAAGTAATATGGAACCATATTGTAGTCACATTTTGGACTCATTCTCCCAACTCATATGCAATATAAATGTAGATCCTTCTGTCTACAATAAAATGGCCAGCCTTTCTGTGGCA
>JAQQSZ010005801.1:0-13774 GCA_028646595.1 Phalanger gymnotis | reverse complement strand
TATTTCACATTGTCTTCCATTTTTTCATTCCTTTGGTTCTGTTTGATAATATCTTGATTTCTCATCAAGTCACTAGCTTCCACTTGCTCCAATCTCATTTTTAAGCTAGTATTTTCTTCAGTGGTCTTTTGGACCTCCTTTTCCATTTGGCTAATTCTGCCTTTCAAGGAATTCTCTTCATTGGCTTTTTGGAGCTCTTTTCCCATTTGAGTTAGTCTATTTTTTAAGATATTATTTTCTTCAGTATATTTTTCAGTATTTTTTGGGTGTCCTTTAGCAAGTCATTGACTTGTTTTTCATGGTTTTCTCTCATCCTTCTCATTTCTCTTCCCAATTTTTCCTCTACTTCTCTAACTTGCTTTTCCAAATCCTTTTTGAGCTCTTCCATGGCCTGAGACCAGTTCATGTTTTTCTTGGAGGCTTTTGTTGTAGGCTCTTTAACTTTGTTGACTTCTTCTGGCTGTATGTTTTGGTCTTCTTTGTCACCAAAGAAAGATTCCAAAGAGTCTGAGACTGAATCTGGGTGCGTTTTTGCTGCCTGGCCATGTCCCCAGCCAACTTGCCCTTGAGTTTTTCAGTGGGGTATGACTGCTTGTAGTGTAAAGAGTTTTATGTTCCAAGCTTGGGGGGATGCGCTGTTGATTTCAGACCTATTACAGCCAGCTCTGCCACACCAGCACTCCTCCTTCCCCAAGAACCCCCAACCTGGACTGGCCTTAGATCTTCAGCAGGCTCTGCACTCCTGCTTTGATGCACCACTTAATTCCTCCCACCAGGTGGGCCTGGGGCCAGAAGCAACTGCAGCTGTAGTTCTGTAGCTGCCCTACCTCCGCTGCTCCCAGAGTGGTGGCTGAACCACAAACTCTATCCCCCTGTCCCCAGCAGCTTTTCCCACTAACCTTCCCTGTTGTCTTTGGTGTTTGTGGGTTAAGAAGTCTGGTAACTGCTGCAGCTCACTGATTCAGGGCGCTAGGGCACACTTTGCCCGGCTCCTAGTCTGGTTGGTCCACGCCGCCCACGCTGGGCTCTGCTCCGCTCCCAGCTCCATGCGGGATAGACCTTACCCAGAGACCATCCAGGCGGTCCTGGGCTCGAGCCCTGCTTCCCTCCATTATTTTGTGGGTTCTGCAGTTCTTCTCTGTTGTCTTTCGTGTTTGTGGGTTGAGAAGTCTGGCAACTGCCACAGCTCACTGATTCAGGGCGCTAGGGCTCATTCCGCCCTGCTCCTGGTCTGGTTGGTCCATGCGGCCCATGCTGGGCTCTGCTCCACTTTGCTTAGCTCCCAGCTCCGTGCACGAAAGGCCTCACCCAGCAACCATCCAGGCTGTCCTGGGCTAGAGTCCTGCTTCTCTCTGCTATTTTGTGGGTTCTGCAGTTCTAGAATTGGTTCAGAGCCATTTTTTATAGGTTTTGGAGGGACTTGGCAGGGAGCTCATGCTAGTCCCTGCTTTCCAGCAGCCATCTTGGCTCCGCCCTGTTCCCTTAGTTCTAGAGATTGAGTTACCCTTGTCTCTGACCACCTTCCTGCTTCCCCAATCCAGTTAACTACTAACCTTTCAGCTTCTTTCAGAATCTCCTCCACTCCTTTTGGCTCCTGGCACCCCTGCCCTCCTACAGACTTTCGATCACCTCAAGCCTGCATTACAGTTATAACCTCTCAACTAAGCCTCTGCTTAATGGCCCCTGAGGCACATCCTACACATCACCAGACTTATCTTGTTCAAGTACACCTCTGACAGCATTATCCTTTGCCTGATGAATAAATCCCAGATTCAGCCTGCCGTTCAAGGCCTTCCATTATTTTTTTAGTCTTTTCTTACTAGCCTTATCCTTTCCCAGCACTCGCCCTTTACTGACATTATTCTACCATTCCTGAAAGTCCCCCTGACTCTCCCTGACATGTACCACCCACTATCTCCATCTATCAAAATCTTAACCATCCTGTTAAAGGCTACCTCTTTTCCCACCCTCCCTTTAGTTATTGGCTTTGCATATTCAAACTATCAGATGGTGGTAGTCTTGCATGAATAGTTATCCCTTCTGCAACCTCCCCAAGTACAAGGACCTCATCTTATTTAGCTTTGTCCTAGGGCCTAGCACAGTACCACACATTGGCAGGTTCTAAGTATGTATTAAATGAATGCAATATACAGGTCTAAAAGAAATTGGGAAAATAGTTTTCATTCCACTTGGATCTTGGGAAGACCAGGTGAGAAAAGTGAGACCTCTTCTGAAAGGTCAGCCTGGTGTTTATCCAATAGAGACTATTGGGCAACTGCTAGAGAATTTGGCTTGAGTGAATTCCAACCTTCTTAAATGTCCTTCCCCATGATATCTTGCAACAGCCCCCCACCCCTAGAGTGAGGAAAACCTGTTCTAATCTCTTCTTTGTTTATAAATTAGGAAAGAGCAAGGCAGGGGAGTGCTGCTAGGGCCAAGTGTAGCCAGCCAGGCTAGTGGCAGAGGTTGCCTGTTCTGGAAGCAAAAAGCCCAAAATGGACACTGGCTTCTAATGGAATTTCATCTCCAGCAAGCTCTGACAGGCCAGACCAGGCCAGTTTGGGTTTCAGCTGCAGTTAACATGACCCTGAGAAGCCTGGGATGGCCATAGCCTTGTGCTACCATCACACTGGGGCCTGAGAAATATGGTTAATGTTCAGTGTGTTTGCCTATCCCCCAGGTGTCTGAATTGTTTATTCTCGGCCATCTGCTGAGACAGCTTGTTGAATGACCAGGGTTTGCATGTTGTAATATATTTAAAATAGAAACTGGAAATAGATTTGGGCATTCTCTACTCTGAGGAGGTAGGGATGGGGAATCATTCCAAGACTGTAGGCTGTTGTGGTTTTTTTTTTTCTTTTTTGTGCAACTGCCATCCCTCAAATAGATCTGTCCTGAATCTAGGGGAGAGCATACATGCCCCCAGGCTGATAGCAGCCTGTCTGTTGATGCCTCAAGGTCAGAAGATTGAGATCCAGCATGGATTCTGGATTGTCTGGAGGGAAGAAGGCTCTTAATTCATATTGAATTCAATTATTTCATTTCCAAAATTACTTCAGAGGTGGTAGTGTTGGGTGGCCACCTTTTGGGGTCCCTTTTCCTTTCTCTTCTGTTGCTTTCTCTGTCTCCTGCTCCTCCTCTTTATCACTTCTCACCTTAGGAGAACACAGGGAACCATTATCTTTTTTTGACTTGACCTACCAGGAAAAGGCCAAGGCAGTTTGGAATGTGACGCCTTGAGAGTGAACTTGGTATACTTCAGTTAGTCTTTGATATTTTACCTTTCATCTATTTATGGACTTATAAACTTTATTAATAAAGATGTTTTATAATAGTCTATAATCTCTTTACATAGATTGGTGTTATGGGTATGGGATATGTGCATATACATATATACATATCCCATACTCAAAACACCAATCCTGTACACACAGACTCGTGTGCACGTACACACACACACACACACACACACACACACATGTCCTATACCCATATCACCAGTCCCATATCACCAACTGCCTCTTGAATTGAATGTCCTATAATCATCTCAAACTCAATATGCCCAAAATAAAACTCATTATCTTTCTCCAAAAATCCTCTACTCATCCAGGCTTCCCTAACAGTGTCAAGGCACTCCCATCCTCACAGTGTCCCAGGCTTGAGACATCTTTCTTGTTGCCTCTTTCACCCCACACAGGCCAAGACATTACCGAATCTTGTACTTTCTGTCTTCACAACATCTCCTGTAGGAATCCCCCACTCCACACACACACACACTGTCATCATCCTTGCTCAGATCCTCCTCACTGCTCATCTGCGCTATCATAATAGTTCTCTAATTTGTTTCCCTGTCTGAAGTCACTCCCCATTCCAAGCCATCTTCCATTCAACTGCCAAAGTGGCTTCTCTGCCTCCTCCCTCAGTGAACTCCAGCAAGTTACCCATCACTCCCAGCGTCCAATAGAAAGCCCTCTGTCTGGTATTGAAGACTCCTTACCACCTAGCTGTTTCTTACCCTTCCATCCTCTCAGACTTGCCTTTCCTCCACATACTCTACAGTCTGACTTACTTACTGTTCCTTACAGAGGATACTCCTTCTCCAGTCTCCTCGTTTTTGCATCACACCTCTCTCTTTACATCCCTGGATTCTTTCATCATTCAGTTCAAATACCACCTGCTGAAAGAACTTCCAGGGTCCCTTCCACCCTATCCCCCACCCCCAGACACTCATGCCTTCCCCTCTAAGGTTACTTTCCTTCTACTCTGTGTGTGTCTTCTATGTGCCTGCTTTACTTGCTACCTCATCCAAAAGTAAATAAGCTCCTTGAAGGCAGGGCCTTTCTTTGTATTTTTTTTCCTCCCTTTGTAACCTAGAACTTAACCCAGTGCCTGTTGCACAAAAAACCCTTAATAAATGCTGACTGATGGATTGACTACATCATAGAACTTTAGAATCTTAGAGCTGGAAAAGACCTTGGAAATCACGTTGTTGAACCTTCCTCAAGATGAATAAACTAAGATAGAATGAAGTAACATCCTCCCTAGTTTACTATAATTTCCTAAAAGAAGAGGTTATCACTTTTCATCTCGATATCCCCAGCTCCTAGCATAATGCCTTGTATGTATTAGGGACTTAATAAAGTTTATTCAATTGAATTGCCTGAGGTCATACAGCTAGTTTGCTGGCAGAGGTAGGACTAGAGCCACTCAAGTCAGTCTTCTTCCACTACACCAAATGAAACCTGGAGTGTAAGCCAGAGGAAGGTGTCAAATACACTTCCGAGGTTACCAAGGCTAGGTGGGAGAGCAGTGCTGCCACCGATAGAAATACAGAAGGCAAAAGCAATGTAAGGTTTCAGGAGGGAAAGATTCAATTCAACAAAGTCAAAATGACAAAAAAATTAAGTACCTACTGTATGCAAAGGACCATGCTTGGGTTGTGGGAAAAGTCAAGTTTCACTAAGACCCTGACTCCTGCCTGACTCTGATCTTGTGGAGAAAATCTAATATGAAACATGCTGAGCAGAATAAACCTATCTCATAACATTTCAACATTTAGTAATATGTCCTCATCTGTCTTCAAAAAGCAAATTGCAAACATAAAGAGATGCTCTACACTAAAAATTATACCAGAGATATATAAAAAGAAACAGAGAAGTATTTGTTTACACTAAAATGGCCCTTGGATTTTTCTAGTTTTCAGTAGTGATTCTCCTCCTGAAATGTCACATCTGACTTTATAAATAGAATTCTAAGAAATTAGTTATAGACTTTGAGGTGAGGGAAACAGAGGAAAACATTCCAGTGCTGTAGAAAAAGGTAAAGATAGCTTAGAGATCATCTAGTCATAATAAATAATAGTAATAATACCTTAGAGGTCATCTGGTGCTACCCACCTCTTCATTTTAGAAGAGAAAACTGAGACCAAAGAAGGGAAGCGACTTAACCGAAATCACACCTTTCATGGAAAACTTCATGTAGAACCTAGGCCTCCTGACTTCCAATCTAATATTCTTTTCATCATGCTGCTTCCAAATCCTAGTCAGTTGCGATGGTTTTCCTAAGGCTCAGAAACAGACTCAAGTGGAACTAAAATTCAGTACCTAGGCACAGAAGGGGAACTACCAAAATGGACTCCCAGTACCCGTTGTTGGGCTGGTCTACAGCAAAGCCACTATAATTGGGAGAGACGCAGAAGCAGTCACACTGGAAATGAGAAGAAATGGAGCAAAAGGAAACAAATACCTTAGATAATTTGTTGTCAGACGAATCCAAAACAAGCCAGGTCTGGCCAATTCCTGCAATGCTATTATATCATTGTTTTCCAAAAGTGGTAGGCTATTGATCTTTCTTCTTTTTAGCCCAGCAAAATAACAGGAGGAGGCCAGAGTGACAGACCTAGAGTCAGACAACCTACATTCAAATCCCAGCTCTCATACTTATTGGCTATCCGACCTCAGTCAATTCATTTAACTCCCCTGGGACTCATTGTCCTCATCTTCAAAATGAAGATAATGTATTTGCATTATCTACCTCACAGGATTGTTCTGAAAAGAGTGCTTTGGAACAACTCTGCTTATTAGGAAGGTTTTCTTCATGTTATGACAAAACCTACCAGAGTTCCATTCTCTTATTTTACATGGGAGGCAATTAAGACCTAGAAAGGGAAGGTTATTTGACTATGATCATATAATGAGTTAGTTCCTGAGTTGGGACTAAGACCCAGAACCCAGATCTTTCCTAAGCTTTGAAGAGTGTTTCCTTTTCAAGATAGAGATGCCAGGAGCAATTGCTCAATCCTTCAGACCAGGGCTTTTTTCTGCACCATAGACTGTCATGCTGGTACGCATGCTTGGGTTTCCCAGGAAAGCTACTTTGAGGTAAATATAGGAAGCACAACAGGTTGCATCTGTTACTCTACACAGAATTTCCTTCAACTTTTGTTATTGAGAAAATTCTCACTCTACACACATTAGTTATTTCTACACATAAAGTGTGTTATTGTTCCCTCTTGGATTCCATGCCATATCAAGGATATTTTATTTCCAGACAAAACAGAGGAAATCCCTCAGCTAAAGATCCTGCCTAAAGGACTTCAAATATATCCTAAGAGAGAAACATTTTCTCTTGGAGGAAGGCCTGTAATAATGGCAGGATGCCTTGTGGGTTGTAATGGAGCATCTCGTGCCATGGGATTATTTTATCAGCTGTTTCCCCTTGTTCCATGAATCTCATTTTCCCATCATTCCCTCCTTGTAACAAAACCAGGCACTCAGCAGACCTCAGCCTGGGGGTGGGTGAGGATGAAGTTTGAATGTTGGTTACCCTCCTATTCACAGATATTGTAGGATCATAAGCTTAGGAGCTAAAAGGGACCTCAGCTTATGATCCTACATGCCATTACAAGCCTTTGCTCATATTATTCCCTGTGCAGCAGATGCCTCCTTTCCCCTTCACCTGTTGAATTCCTATCCATTCTGAAAGCTCAACTAAAATATTTCACCTTCTACATAACCAACCTGATCTATCCATAATAACTTCCCTTCCATCCCTTCCTTTTTTGGACCTCAGAAAGCCCTTTACTTCGCAACTTTTTAATATACTGACCCCATACTATTGTGTGTTATATTTATCTGTTTGTATTTGTCACCTTATCAGTCTGTAGGATCTAAGAGAGCAGGGAACACTTTATTGGAAGTTTTCATGAACTGAAGTCTAATGCAGTATTCTGTATGTAATAGTCACTTAATCAATAAATGAAAATTTGTTAAGCATCCACTATATGCCAGACATTGTGCTAATGCTGGAGATACAAAATGAAGCAAGATAGTCTCTGCCCCCAAGGAGCTTACGATCTGATGGGGGAGACAAAATGCAAGAAAGTATATACAAAACAAGCAAATGGAGGAGGAAGAGGAAGTAATTAAGAGAGGAAAAGCACTGGAATTAAGAGGAGTTAAGACTGTTGAGTTATATTGAATTAAATTGATTACCCCAATAATCCATGGGATATTTTTTCTTTGACTTATCACTGACAGTGAGGTACAGTGACTATTTCCCTCCTTTTTTTCAGTGCTAAAATGCTCAACGGCACACATGAAGTCCTTCAACCCGGAAGTAATGAATCGTTATTCAACAAGAGTGAGAATACCCAGTGTTATCACGCTGAATTTTGGAATTGGTTCAACATAATCCAGACCCCATTCCTCTGGATCATCTTTGTGCTGGTCATAGTTGAAAACATGTTCGTTCTCAGTGTCTTCTGTTTGCACAAAAGTAGTTGCACGGTGCCTGAAATTTACCTGGGGAACTTAGCTGCTGCTGACCTCATTTTGGGCTTTTGCCTTCCTTTCTGGGCCATCGCCATCACCAACAACTATCACTGGCCCTTCGGGGAGGTGCTTTGTAAAGTGGTGAATTCGTTTGTGTACATGAACTTGTATTGCAGCATTTTTTTCTTGATGTTGGTCAGTATCGATCGATACCTGGCTCTGGTGAAAACCATGTCTGTGGGCCGAATGCGAGGGACCCGCTATGCCAAATGCTACAGTTTCATCGTATGGTTTTTCACAATGATAGTGAGCTCTCCGATGGTGGCTTTCCGCGCCCTAGAGGGGTATGATGAGGAGGGCCACAATGTTACTGCTTGTCTCTTAGTCTACCCATCACTCAATTGGGCAATCTTCACCAATATTCTCCTGAACGTTGTAGGCTTTGGACTGCCCCTGTGCATCATCTCTTTCTGCTCTGTGAAAATCATCCGTGTTCTGCAGAACAATGAAATGCAAAAGTTCAAGGAGATTCAGACAGAGAAGAAGGCTGCCATCCTTGTCCAGGTGGTCCTTCTGCTCTTCATCATCTGCTGGCTCCCTTTCCAGGTTAGCACACTGATGGATACCCTCTTTCGACTAAACCTTATCTCAGGTTGTCAGGCTGAAATTATTACCGATGTGCTTACACAGATAGGAACATATATTGGTTATAGTAACAGCTTCCTGAACCCTCTGGTGTATGTTTTTGTGGGGAAAAGGTTCCGGAAGAAATCCAAGGAGGTCTACAAGGAATGGTTCAAGATTGGGTGGTGTCAATCAGACTCAATCCAAGCACAAAATTCAATGAGCACCTTGAGGACCTCCATATCAATGGACCGGCAGATAAACAAACTGCATAGGTATCGAGAGGGTAGTCAATAATTTGTTCTATTTTATTTTTAAAAGACTGTAAAACTATGGCCTCAGAGCCATTCTCAATATGTACCAGCTACAGTTGGGGTCAGGCCACACCAAGGGCCAGTAGAAAAGCTTTCACTTTTCTGGAGATGCAGAGCAGTGAAGAGAGGAGAGTAGCAACTGTTCACCCAACTTTACATCCACCTAACCTCTCCTCTACTCTGCCCCTGTATGACATCATGGATCCTCAGAAGAAATCCTGGGCCTGGAAGCTCTCCTGCCCTTCCAATGACACAGTCATCATTGCCCAGTTTGGGGTTGGCCAAATTATTTTCCCTGAGTTTTTGAATCTGGCTGTGGTTTCAAAGGATGGGATCCCTGCCTAATGAAGACCCACCTCCAAGTTTAGTAAGGAAGTTGTTTGGAGATAGAAGACAAGCAGCATTATTTAACTCCCTCTACCTTCTGTACATTCAGATGAATAATTGAAGGAAGGAAGACATGTTTCAGTGCAAGAAATAGAATCCACACCAATTCAACAAGTATTTCATGACTGTCTGCTGTGAGAACTGCACTGCTTCTTGTCCTTGAGCAGCAGTTGAGGAGATGGTAGAAATGCATGTGACCTTCCAGGGTAATGGGAAAGTAGAATGAGGCACGACAGACTAGGGGCTAAAAGGCTAGCCTTAGAGTTGTGCAAACCTAGGCTCTAGTCCAACCTCTGACACACACTAGCTGTACAACCTTGGACCAGTGCAAAAGAAAAGAAAAAGAAGTTATCAAGGCCTTGATAATCTGTATCAGCTGCTAAACTGTATCAGGGAACTCCAAGAGGTATCCCCACACCAGGCATTGCTCTCACCAAAAAAGTCACCAATCTCTCCTCATTCTCACCTCAGCTCCAACACCTTCCCACTCCAAGAAAATCAAAAGGTGAAGTTATGCGGGGTACTGGAAAGAATAAAGTCCCTGGACATATTAGTCTCCAAACCGTGCCTAGCAGATGGAACTAGCATAACTTTAGGCAAGTTATTTAACCTTTCCATGGTTCCAGCTTTCTCATTTGTAAAATGCTTGGTGTAAAGGTCACATGAGACTAACGGGGAAAGTATGCAGAAAAGTGAAATGTGCTAAACCAAAGCCAGACTTTATTAGATATCAGTGCTGAATGAACTCAGTTGAGCAATACTTGTGGATGGAGTAGAAAAGCATCATAGAGGGAGAGCTGGAAGGGACCTTAGGAGTCCAAAACCCTTGTTTTACAGATTAGGAAATTGAGGTATGGAAAAGTTAAGTGAGTTCCCCAGGTCATAAGACTAGTAGGTGTCTGAGATAGAATCTGAACCCAGGTTTTCATGGCTCCAAGTCCAGAGCCCTAATCACTACACCATGCAACCTCTCATGAAAGTGAAATATTGAAAATATTGCCGGTCTTCAGATCTTTGTGAAAGGTACCTAAGGGTACGGGGAATTGTGTAGTTATCATGGATTAATACCCACCGAGGAAATAACTCCTGAAACTTCAGTTTGTCTCAACATAGAGCTCTGTGATAAACATTACAGGTGCTACAAATATGAATTTCAAGACACCGTCCCTGTCTCCTTGGAACTTACAACTACTAAGGGACATAGTGAAATAATGATAGTTCAAGTGAAAATATGATAAGGCATATAGGTATAATCAAAGCCACTGTTGCCTGAACTGAACCTTGAAAGCTGACACAGTTGCCAAGCTTGCGTCCCTAATTTATCTTTATCAGATTCATTATGTCTTCATTAAATACAGTGCCTAATAAAGACTTTTGTGGTGGTTTCTGGATGAGCAAGGGGGCTGTTGGAGAAGAGATACAAGAAAAGTAGAAATAGTCCTTGCCTTCGAGGATCTGAAGACATACATGTGAGAAGTGAAATCACAATACAGAAGACCATATCACAATGCCACAGCATGTTAGAGTTGGAAGGAATCTTAGCATCATGGAATTTTAGATCACGGAATGCTTAAGTAGGGAGGAGATTTAGAACATAGAATACTAAAGCTGAAAGGAATGCTAGGGACTATCTAGTCTAAGCCAAAACCTCATTTTACAGATGGGAAAACTGAGGGTCCCAAAAGGTAGATCAACTTACCCAAGGTTATGCTACTAAGGGACATGAAGCGTTAGAAACAAAAACGTTGCAGGATTTCAGAGGAGGAAGAGGTCACTTTGCACAGGGGCAATCAGGGATAGGATGTGAGCTGAGCCTTGAACAGTAAGTAGCTTTTTGAAAGGTCCACATATTTACAACATTTAATCACGAATCACAAAGATGTAATTCTTTATGATATAAACCCTTTTCTTTCGATGCCCCTGACTGCCCTCCTGCCCTAGTAGCTGGGGAAGAAATAATGTAGCAATGATAATAATAGCCGGCATTTATAGATCACTTTGTAAAGAAAAGCGCTTTCACATACTTCCAGTAGAAATGAGAAGTATCAGCAATGCAGTATTAAAATGTATATATTGCCATGATGTATACATGCCGACACGTATATATTGTCAAGCCAAGGGAAAGGCGGAAAGAAAGGAAATGAGGCTATTTGTAGAGCATTTCACTAAAAAGGCACAGATGAGCCAACAGTGGAACGCTTCTGTAAATATCTCCTGAGAAGTTCAAGAGGCACCTGCTTCCTCTCTTGCCATTTCAAACAGTGTCACAGGTTGCCTAGCCCTCAGCCCCAGAGCCACCCAACAGACTCAGCTATTCAAACTATCACACATCTGACACAAGTGTGTCTGTAAAGGGGAAGGGAGGAGAGGGCTGTGATTATGAGATGTACTGATGTTGTGGTATATAAAGTATTATGTCTTTCAAAGGGTCAGAAATTGTGTCCCAATGTAAAAACAAAATCAGTTTTACATACAAAGAATAAACGGACGAATGATGTAAACATGCAACGATCTATTCAATTTCGTAAGTGAATGAAGTAGAGTTGGGTTAAGGCAGGTGCGTGAAAGGTTCTGTATGAACCCAACTAAACTGAGTTACACCTATTAACAATGAGGATGGAATGGGGGCAGGGGAGGAACATAAACATTTATATAGCAATTTATATGCACGAGGCACTGTGCTAAGAGCTTTACAACCCTGAGATGTAAGTGGTGTTCTTATCCCCATTTTACAGTTGAGGAAACAGAGGCAAATAGAGGTTAAATGATTTGCCCAGGGTCACACAGCTGGTAAATGTCTGAAAATGGATTTGGACCCAGATCTTCCTTATTCCATGCCCAGGACTCTATCTGTTGTGACACCTACCTGCCTGAGTGAAGAGGAATACCATAGAAAACAACCAAATCAGAGCAATACGCCACTGTGCTCCTCTATCCCATAAAGCAATGATCTCCAAACTTTTTCGATCATGCACCACTATCTGTAAAAAAGTTTTATCACATACTGTCAATAGATGTATATTTACCTAGATAAATTGTGTGTAAGTATTACTGCACCGATAATTATAAATGTTATGAAACATCCACAAAAATAGAAATTAAGAAGGATAAGATAAAGATGAATAGAGTAAGAATAAGATGTCTAGCAGTTATACAGCACTTCAGGGTTTGCAAAGCACTTGCAAATATCTCATTTTACTTTCACAACAACCCTGTATTATCTTTATTCCATAACATCTGGAAGGTGGTATTATCATCTTTATTTTACAGAGGAAGAAACTGAGGCAGAAGTTAAGTGACCTGCCCAGGGTCACACTCCTGAGGCAGGATTTAAACTCTTCTTGGTTTATTTAACCCTGTCTAGCTTACTACTCCCTTCCTAGCCATTTCCCAAACCATACCACTGAGTACTTGTGCCTTCTCACCACCAGACCCAAAATTTTAGTTCTAGTCCCTCTTTATGTGACATTCTTCCCCTACTAAAATGTAACCTGAGGGCAAGCACTGTCTCACATCGTAGGTGCTTAATAGATGCTTTTGCATTAATGCATTCATAAGGCATGGATCTTTGGGAGGGGATGGAAGGAAAAGTACAGTGGGTGATAGAAAAATAAAATATATAATGAGAATTTCATTTTTATGAGATTGAACAACTGATTGGCTATGTGAAGTGAGAAATAGAGAACAAAACCAAGGGTGTAAATCCAAGTCAGTGAAAGCATGACCATGCCCTCAGAAGAATGTCTCAAAGTGATCTCTTCCTTCCCTGAAATCCCTCACAAAATCCTTCAGAACCACCTTCTTCATGGAACTTTTCCTGATTCTCCCCATATACTAGTACCCTCCTTCCCTAAATACATTATACTTAAATACTTCATGATCTTTACTGATCAGATTCAGAAGATCAGAAATTTATTGATATTTACTCTGTGTACCCACCTGTGTCCCTGTGAGAATGTAAAAGGATGCTAGAGTACTGATTAATTCTTTGTATCCTCAGCCCCCTACAAGAGTGCTTAACATATAGTAGGTACTTAATAAATGCTTAATTGATTGATTGATTGAACAATTTAAACAGAAATAGGGAAGTTTGGAAAAGGAAGGCGGAGGAAGATAACGAATTCTGTTTTCAACATGCTGAATTTGAAAAATCCATTTTGAGAAGTCCAAAAGTCAATTAGTGTTCAAGACAAAGATAGCAGTCTGGAAATTTTATGCATAGCTAGAGGTGATAATTAACCATAAAATATGTTTATGTCAACAAGTGAGAGAGAGCTGAAGAAATCCCTAGACAGAACCTTGGGGTACACCCACAGTTGGGGGTTAATGTATGACGATCCAGAAAAAGAGATTGAGAAGGAACCGTCAAACAGGTAGAAGGAAAACAGAGAGTGAAGTGCCACTGCAGCCCAGAGCGAAGAAAGAACATATCCAAGAGGGGAGGATGGTCAACAGTATCACATTCTAAAAAGAACTGAGGACTAAGAAAAGTCCATCAGATGTGGCAATTAAGAGGTCACTAGTAACTTTAGAGTTTTAGTTGAGTGAGATATGGGGGTTAATGGGGAAGTCGAGATCCTAGGACATTGGAAGAATGATGTTGCCCTAGATAGAAACAGAGGAGTTAAGAAGAGCAATGTTTTGGATGGCAGGAGATGTAATTATAAACTTATCTGT
>JAQQSZ010005800.1:0-13775 GCA_028646595.1 Phalanger gymnotis | reverse complement strand
TGAGAGCTGATTGTAAAACGTTCAGTGTGAGCATTTATACCTCAGCAACATGTATACATTACAAATCAGGGCTTGACACTGTTTGGATGATTGTCTAGACTGAAGAAAGTGGTGAGGAAAATGTTAGAATGCAGATTAATTTTAAAAGCATGTGCCAGTTATAAAACTTTTTACGAGCCCTCTCCTGGCTTGATGAATATATTGGTTTGTTTTGCTTGGATATATTTCTTTATTACAAAGAAGAGTTCTAAATGGGGGGAGAGAACCAGCTAGAAAAAATAAATTTTGTCTGTTGGGTTTTTTTAATCATCAGTAAGACTTTTTTTAAAAATTTCATTTGTTTATTTACCTAGAGAATAATCAGAAAGTATTGGAACTACCAAATGGTGAATAACAACACCAAAAAATAACTTGATGGCATTTAATAGACAAAAATGTCTGGTTACTGATGTGAAATTTATTTCTGAAACAGTTTTTTTTAATCCTGTCACTATATTTTTAGAGGAAAGATCCAAATGAACATAAAATTATTAGAACAAATGAAACAGATTAAGGTACACAATGAAATTACAAAAGCTCTTACCTGACTTATTCAAAGAAGCTGCTAATACTGAAAAATGGGAAATGGACAAAGGAAATTATATTGACATACGCTATCCCAATTTTCCATTTCAGTGTAAAGTTTAACTGACAGAAAACACTTGCCAGAATGAGCTAGCCAGAAAAGTTGAGACAATGTCTTAGCGAAGTAAACAGTTGATCTACTTGGCAAGCAGAACTAAATAATAGTCAAAGGAACATTGGAACTCATTTTTACAACCTCTTAAAGAAAAATAGTTTGAAAAAACAAAGTAGGCAGTATTCTCTTGCAAAACAGATGAGAGCAATTATTGAAGGTGAGATGAGTCTACAGAAAACTTACTCTGAGACCAATTAAGCCAAATCATCTGATGAACATTTCTATATGACAAGTGATAGATGAAAAATGCAGCAAATGTATTAGCATTTCTATAATAAACAATTGTCATCATTGATGACAGTCAGTCAAATTTGAAGCCTAGCCTTTGAGTACCTAATATGCCACCATGAGGTAATTAAACCCAATATATTCTAGAACAGCATTGCCCCACAACCCAGAGGCCCTATCTCCAGCCTTGCTGCTATAGCCATTATCTGGTAGAACTTCTATAAAGAAGGCCCCTTCATTACACCTACCACCACATTTACCAACCAGCCATCACTGATGGGGTGAGTAAGGCAGTCTCACGAAAATAATAGGACACACAGAGGCAGAGATAGGAAGTGAAAAGAGACAGCTGGACCAAACCATCACTACCACGTTGAGTTCTACCTTCCGTCAGACAGAAATTAGAACCCACCAGTCCTATTTACAACTAAGTACTTGTAGTCATTATGCAGGTTATGGAGATGTAGGCTGGCAACTAGCACTGCAGTTAATGAAGTCTCTACTTTTATCAACAAGGTCCTCCTTACTGTCAAAGGGTGCAATGCATATGGTTTTAGCAATGGAAATGTCATTAAAGGACATGCATTTCCATCTGCCTTGTGGCTGCCCACTAGAGGCCATTGGACCTTTATACCTTATTTGCATCTGACAGCTCGTGTGTATGTTTCCTCTCTCCCTCTGTTAGAATGAGATCTTTGGGAGTAAGGATAGCCTTACTAGTCTATTTATACCCCCAGCTCACATAATAAGCACTTAACAAATGATTTTTTTCATTCAGTTATTCTCCCCTCACAAAGAAGTGAAAATGGTAATAAAGAAGAAAATAGGACAGCAAGGCCCGACCAAGTACACATAGATGAAATCAGTGCAAGAGATAACACTATTTTGAGAATATTGAGCAATCCGTTTTACACATCTCTGAAAGAAAGAATGATTTTGAAAGTTTAGAAAACATACACGTTATTATGACCCCAGGAGTCTCTATAAATTGGGTCAACATAACTGGCTACTAACTCATCTGCTTAGTTTATCATCTCTATTAAATCCTTATTTGGGTGGTAAAGATACACCAATGATTTCCTTGATAAAAATAAGAAAAGAACAGATAATCTTTTGCAAAAGGTTTCCACAGTAGGCCATGACTGCAAAGCAGCCACAGTGTTTTAAAGATTCAGAAAATTAGATCTTACTCTTCACTACTTTTGATCATTAACATTTAATTTAGTAGAGTGAAATGGCCTTCAAAGCTAACTTCTACCAATGTGTCTCCCATGATTATATTGTGATTATCCAAGATTCCTTAATGATGCAGCCATTAGAAATATTCATCTGTGTGTCAGTAAATAAGTGTGGCATAATAAATGGTGAAAGGGAACACCATCTTCCTGATGGTGTGCTAGACTTTCACTTTTACTGAGTCACAACAAAAAGCCATATGAAGGCCTTGACTGCAATGGCCCATGTAGTCTTTTTCATATCTTTTTTCAAAACCTTTAAGTTTATTGAATATATTCTTTTCTTATCATATCTCCCTAGAAAATAGATAAGGTCAATAATGAAGAATTCAGTGACCTCTTTTTACCAACCTTTTCTCTGACGAGAATTATTGAGAATCTCCGAAGTAGTTTTCAAACAGGTCTTATTCATCACCTTAACTTGGTAAGAAAAGAAACTATCATCTTGGTTTAAACTCTCATCACCTTTCATCTAGACTATTGTAATGGCCTCCTAATTGGTCTCCCTGCCTCAATCCCTGCACCCAGCCAAATCCATCCACCACGTTGTAGTTTTCTTATTGAATGGGTCCAACTATATCATTACTTTATGCCATAAACTCTGGTGGCTCCCTATTATATCTAGCAGCAAATATAAACCCCTTGGTTTTCATGTAAAGTCCTTCATAATCTGGCTCCATCATGATTACATATCACTCCACATAAAACTCCAATGAAACTGTCCCTTATTCATGTCAATCCATTTCCCATCTCTCTGTGCCTTTATACTCATTGTTTCCTATTAATGGAATGCACTACCATTTTACCTGACTTTTTATAATCCTCAGGTTCCTTCAAGAAAATTTCAAGAGTTTATTTTTATAAGAGAGGTTCTTACTTTTTCTTAGTGTCATGGACCCCTTTGGCAGTCTGGAGAAGCTAGTGGACCAAAGCCTTCTCAGAAAAATAATTTTAAATGCATAAAATACCTTGCATTACAAAAGAAACCAATTATAGAAATAAAGAAGACTTTTTTCCAATTGCAGTTCACAGACAACCCCTCACCCCCTGAAATTTATCAGTGGGACATTTCTGGATACCAGGTTAACAACGTCTGTTCTAGGTGAAGTCTTTTTAAATCCTCCAACAGCTCCAGTTGAATATATCAAACAACAAGCGTTTAGAAGACACCCTCCATGTGTCAACCATTGTGTTAGTTGTTGAGGACACAAAAAGGTAAAAAGGGGCAAAAAAGAAATGAACAACAAGAAGCAGTCTTTGCATTCAAGATGTTCACAGTATAAAGGTGAATATGAAAAAAAAGCAAGCAGCAAGATTTATATAGGATAAGTTGGAGCTAATCTTAGAGAGAACTTACTAGCACTAAGGGGCATAGGGGGAGGCTTGAAAGAAGCAAAGGAAACTGAGGGGCAGATTAAAAGAGGGAGAGCATTCCAAAAATGCAGATAGTCAATGTAAGGCAGATAGGCGATTGGCTGTGTGGAGAGAAGTAACTGTTATTCATCTTTAGTTTTCTTTTTAATGCTTATTATATTTTGTTCATTTTGTTAAATACTTCTCAATTGCATTTTAATCTGATTAGTGACTGCCAAGGTGTTTTGTGAGTTATGTATGGCCCATGCCTTTGATTACCTCTGATCTATTTCAACCCCTTCAAATAATTTATGAGAAAATGGAAACCCAGAGACATAGACTGAAGTGTCTAGGGTTCCAGAGTTAGAATGTAGTAAAATTGTCATCCTTAGTTTTCAGAGAGTACCAATGGCATCACTAAGATGATGTCTTGACTTGTACATGAATTGGATTTAAGTGGGGGAAATTTGCACAAAGTCATCAGCCTCCGTCTCTCTTCCAGAGTCATTGAAGTCCAGTAGCAAAACAAAAATCAGGTTGATTGGTGATGACCTGGGATGCAGAGGTGCTCCGCAGTGCTTGCTTCAGCAGCTCTCATGGCTGTTGGAACAAATTATTCTCTTTCTCCTCTTCTGCAGAAATCTTCCCATGCTTGGGGGTAGATACTCTCTGACTCACCAACAGGTTTGTGGCCTGTCAGTGGCCCTCAATCTGGTTTAGCCCATCTGTTGAAATGGTTTACCAGGGTGTGGTCACTGCATGCTACAGCTTCTTGGAGCCACAGGGGAGAGTTGGGTAGTAAATGACACCAAATGTGGTTGAGCAGCCCGGAAAAAGGCTTGGCAAGCCCTCATACCAGAGGTGCTGGCTCTGCCTGAACACCCCATACACCCCTCCTGCCTGAGCATGCTGTGTGGAGTAAAGTGTGGGAAGAATGGAAAGGTAGGAACAGCCCAGATTAGGAAAAGTTTTAAGTACCAAACATGGAACCGTAGATATGATATTGACAATTATGGAAACATTGGAGTTTATTTTGCAGGGAATGGGGGCAAAATGGTCAAACCTACTGTTTATGAAAATTCTTTGGCTAACTGACTGGAAGATGAATTAGAGTGGGGGAAAGATGAGGCAGAGAAAGCAATTAGAAAATTACTCCAAATCTAAGTAAGAGGCAAGGGCCTGCTTTCTATCTCCTTTCTAGATACCTCCTATATACATATCTCCAGTTACAGATTATAAACTCATTGAGGGCAGAGGCTCTCATTTTTCTCCTTATGGAGTTGTTTTAAGTTGATTTTTTATTGCATTTATTTATTGTCCCTCTCTCCATGAGAGGTCTCTTGTAGCAAAAGAAAAAAAAATAAGCAAAACTACTAATACAGTAACCTCTTAAGAAAGTGTGTGCAGCATTCTACATCTGTAGCATCTCCCAAATTCTCTATATTTTAAATTAGTTAACATAAATCTATTTTCTCTTTCAACCACCCTTCACTCTGTTGGGAAAAAAGGATAAGAAAAATAAATTCCTTGTAACAAATATGCACAGTCAAGCAAAACAAATTCCCTCATTGGTTGTATATAAGCGAGTGTCTCATTTTGCATCCTAAATCTATCAGCTCTCTGTCAGTAGGTGGAGATTGTGATTCATCATAGGTCCTTTGGAATCATGGATAGTCATTGTATCGGTCATAATTCTTACATGTTTTTGTCTTTCCAGTGCTGTCATTGGAGAAATTGTTCTCTTGGTTCTACTCATTACGTTCTTCATTGGCCTATATATGTCTTTCTGTGTCACTTACATAACAGGATCCCATGACATTAATAAGCCTTAGCTTATTCAGCTGTTCTTAAATTGAACGGGAGAAAGGAATATTCATTTATAGAGTGCCTACTATGTGGTTGTCGTTGTGCTACACTTTTTACAAATGTTACTTCAATCAATCCTCACAACAACCCTGGAAGGTAGATGCTATTATTATCATCAGTTTACATATATGGAAACTGAGGCAAGCAGTTTAAGTAACTTGCTCACGGTCATACAGGTAGTAAGCATCTGAAACTGAATTTGAACTTGGGTTTTTCCTAACTTTGGGCCCAGCACTCCGTCCCCTAGGCCACTGGTGTATTCCTTTAAATTACATATTTTTTTTGTTTTGTTTTTGCTTTTATTTTTGCCGACACAAAAAAAGTTGATATAAAATTTTTGGTACCTAAAGTACATTTTTCCTATTTCTTTTGTGTCTGTTGGGCATAAGCCTAAGAGTGGTCTAGCTGAGTCAAAGGGAATTCAGTATTTTGCCATTGTAGTATTTTTCTTTGTATTTCTAGAGCCCAGGAGAGTGTTTGGTAAATGATAGTTTTGGTTTGGTTCGTGTGGGTGGACTGCTTTCTGGTCAGTTTCTATTTAAAACACATAAAGGAACAGAAGAGCTCAAGGACCTTGAGATGATTCCAGGCTGTAATCTCCTATTGGTAGACTGGTCTTCATGGCCCATTGTGCCTCTGTTCTGTCACAAATCCAAGAATTTTGGCTATTGTCCCAAGTACTCAAATTAAATCTCGCATAATCTAAGGAAATGACAAAAACAAAAACAAACTAAAACAATGTCATTGTTCTAAATTTGAAAGCTGATTCTGAATTGTGTTGAAGCCAGTCACAGCAATATACCATTTGTCATTGTTTATTTCCTCCTTTTGACTTTTAAATTATTTTTAAGAGAGAATGGGATTGGGCAGGCTTGTGATTTCATCAGTATAGATAGGGAACAGCCAGAGTAGAAATTTCTTCCATCAAGAATATCCCAAACTCTCTTGTAATTGAGTGGCTTACATAATTTCCTGGGGCAGAGGTGTCAAGCTTGTGGCCAGAAAGAATTTGTGAGTCAGGTCCACCCAGATTAAAATGTAATCTGGAGATGTTGCACTAAAGAAATAAAAAATATCCTAACATAGATAATGCTATTTTTTTGGTTTTCTAAATCAAGGTGGGTCCCTCAGAGATTGGCTGGAGTTGCTCTTCAGTCATTTCAATCTCGCCTGGCTTTTCATGACCCCCTTTGGGGTTTTCTTAGCAGAGATACAGGTGAGATTTGCCATTTCCTTCTCCAGCTCATTTTACAGATGAGGAAACTGAGGCAAACAGGGTGAAGTGACTTGCCCAGGGTCATACAGCTACTAAGTGTCTGAGGTTAGATTTGAACTCAGGAAGAGGAGTAAGTCTTCCTGACTCCAGGCCAAGCCCCCTAGCCACAGTGCCACATAGCTACCTCCAAAAGATATAGTGTTCTAGAACTATATTTTCATAGGAGTATACATTTAAAGCTTGAAGAGATCATAGAGAATAGCCAGTCTTGAATGTAAATAACAGTTGTTTCTGTTTTGGTCAGAAACCCTGAGGATCTTTCCCTCCCAGATTTATCATTTTTTAAAGAGGCCATTCTTTACCTCATTTGTTTTTTTATTAAGCCTTACTCACTGAATGGGTGCTGCCTTAGTCAAACCGAGACCTGTTAAAGACTGGGGCTTGAAAAGGCCAAAGTCCCCCACTGCATCAGGGCCATCTCAAGCTGTCCTTATCCATATCTGACTGCTGGACATGGATGACCTTGGAAGAGAAAGTAAAGCTGGTGACTTTTCAAAGCCCTGACTCACTTAAATCTAATTCACTTGCATGTCGTGACATCACCTCCCTGATGTCATGGTCCTCTTCAAGAATGAAGAACAAACAACAACAACGACAACAACCCAAATTGTAATGTTCCTTACTCCCCATTCTCATTTCTAGCTTTTCCCCTGCCACCTGCATCACTTAGTAACCTCTCCTCCTTTGTGTTCCATTCTATTTATATGAGCCACCCAATTAAAACCCCTGTAGCTATCATCTCCAGATCTCTAGGTCATTCCCCTTTAATCTTCAAGGAGTTTTCACGTCACAGTTTTTCTCTCCTACCCAGTTCATGCCCAGATATTAGGGGATTTAAGCATTCATATTGAATCTTCCTCAAGAACCTCCTCATTTCCCATAATCTCCTCCTTTACCTCACCTCAGCCATGAACAAAGATGACCATACCCTTGATCTTTCCATTACCTACTAATCCACCATGTGTGTGTCCAAGAATTCTGAAATCCTCTTCTCCCCATATTGAAAACTAGGTGATACAGTTGAACTCTAGACTATTCTCTTATCTTGAGGTCTTAGCCCCCTTATCATATTGTTCATTGCACTCTACCAAGCCTCAGCTTTGGATCACTCCCACCATCTGACACCTTCGCTCTTACACACACATACTGCTGAACATAGGTGTAGAATAATGGAACCTTTCTAACTAGGTCAACTAAAATTTTATGTTACACAGTCTCAACTGGACCCTCACTGCCACTAGCCAGTAAATATGATAATTTATAATACTTCCCTTATCCCACTCTCCACAGTGGTTCTAAACCATTTCATCTTTCCTCAAGACCACCGTGGCTCCTCTTCCTACACACACCTTCTCAGCTGAGATTTGTGCCTCATATTTTATTGAAATAAATGAGACTATTCATCATGAGCTCCCTCTTCCACCACCTCTTCCTCATCTTGTATCTCTCAGATGCCTCCTGCTGCTATCCCCTCCTTGATTCTTGTCCACCACAAAGAGTGGCCTTACTGCTTGCCAAGACTCATTCCTCCATTTACAAAAGTGGTCCCATTCCATCTCATCACCTCCCCAATATTGCTACCTCTGTAATTCCCATTCTCTCCCTGTCTACTGGCTGTCTGCCTCTCTCTGTCCCAACTACCTAAAACATACCCATGTCTCTACCACCCTATGGTCCTATATCTCTTCTGCACTCTATGGACAAACTCCTCTACAAGGCCATCTGAAATAGAGGCTTGCACTTTCCCTCCCTCACTCAGTTCATCACCATTTACCGCTCCCTTCTCTCTCCCCTCCAAATTTAATAATGATCTCTTAATTGCTAATGTGTGCCTTACCTTTTCTCAGTCCTTAGTCTTCTTGACCTCTCTGCAGTCTATGCCACTGTCGATCGGCCTCTACTCCTTGGTAATCTCTGCTCTCTAAGTTTTTGGAACACCACTCTCTCTTGTTTCTCCTCCTACCTATCAGACTGATACATCTCATTCTCCTTTATTTGCATCCTTATGAAGGACATATAATCAAACTCTCAGTGTCTCAGAGGGTGTTATCCTAAACCCTCTTCTCTTCTACCTTTATGCTATTTCACTTACCAATCTCTGCTCCCATGGATTTAATTACCATCTCTATACTGATGATTTTTGTATCTACCTCTCTAGCCCTAACCTCTCTGCTGAACTCTTATCTCAAATTTCCAAAGCTATTTCAGTTATTTCAAGACAATTATGCAGCACACATCTTGAATTCAACATGTCCAAAACTGAACTCATTACCTTTCCCTCTAAACCTTCCCCACCTTCTAACTTGCCTTTTACTGTCAAGGGCCACACCATCCTCTCAGTTTCTCAGGCTCCCAAATTAGGTGTCATGCTCACCTCCTCCCTATCTCTCACTGCCCCATATCCAATCTCTTGCCAAGGTCCATCAATTTCACCTTTGCCACATCTATCTCCAGGATGCCCCTTTCTCTCTTCAGACACTGCCACCACCCTGGTACAAGCCCTTATGAATTCACATTTGGACTATTACAATGGCCTGCTACTAGGTCTTCCTAAATCAAGTCTCTCCCCATTCTAATCTGTCCTTCATTCAGCCACCAGAGTGATTTTCCTAATGTGCAAATTAATTCATGCCACCCACTACTCAGTGAGCTCCACTGGCGTCCTATCACCTCCGGGATCAAGTACAAAGTGCTCTGCTTGGCTTAAAAAATCCTTCACAATCCCTTCCCCTCTCCCCACAAACAAGCTCCAATCTAGTGACACTGGCCTCCTGGCGGCTACACCAAAATGTTCCATCTCTCATCTCTAGGCATTTTCTTTGGGTGTCTTCTATGCCTGGAATGCTCTCCCTCCTTATATCTGCCTATTGACTTCCCTGGCTTCTTTCAAGTCCCATCTAAAATTCCATCTTCTACAGACAGCCTTTCTTAACTTCTCTTAATTCTAGTTCCTTCTTCCTTATGGGTTTTTTATACATATATATGTAAACATATATACATATATATATATGATCTTGTTTGTGCATAATTGTTTGCTTTTTGCCTCTCCCATTATATTGTGAGCTCCTTGAGGGCAAAAGCTGTCTTTTGCCTTTTTTTGTGATTTCATGTATGCAATTGTGTGATTGTGTGTGTGTATGTGTGTGCATGCATGCGTGTGTGCGTGCATGTGTGTGTGTGTGTGTGTGTGGATGCGTGTGTTTGTTTTTGTTTTTATCCTCAGTGCTTAGTACACTGTCTGACACATAGTAGGTGCTAAATAAATATTTATTGACTGAATGACTATTGCTTGAAGTGTAATTGTTTGCCCATTTCTAGTTATCACTGAAGAAACCACTATCTGAAATATTCCACCAAGATCTTTTCTTGATGACCTTTTCATTCCCTATTATAGATCATCAAAAATTGCTTCCATTGACATTGATGAAAGCAATTCCCCTCTCCTGATGAGCAGATATTACAATAAAATGTTCTCATACACAGCTCTTTGGGCCACTGTAAGGTCCTCTATTATCATCATTCCTCCACATCATAAGTTCATTTGATTCTAGTGACACTTGTTAAAATTTAAGGTGCCTTAAAGCAAAAAAAAAAAAAAAAAAAAAGTGTAACGGGACTCCCTTAGCCCCGTTCAGAAAAAAAAAAAAATATCTTGCTTGGTTTCTTTTCTGGGTCCCTGGATATTGAAGGTACTAATTAATGGATAGTTGTGGGAACCATGATTACCAGCTGATTCTCTGTGCATTTCTACTCACATATTTCAGAGAAACAATACTAGGTTCATCTATTGGATCAAGGCACTTTATTCTTGATGGACAGAAAGAGTAGAGCTACTATTGGGGGGAAGCTGTAGATCTGAGGAGTCAAAGAGCAGTCATGGCACCCATTAAGTTAGACCACAGGTTCATCTCACATTGAACTTCCATGGTGGCAAGTAGATGTGCTGTGCAAGCATGTAATGGTTTGGGGTCTTGCTTTCTGCCATTCTGTATTGGACCTATAGCAAGGAGTTCCAAACGTGCACAGAGAAGAGACAATTGACCTGGGAGTTTGATGACCTGGGTGACAGTCTCAGTTCTGATGCTTACTACCTGAATAACCATACAAAAGTCATTGTAATTACATGGGACTCAGGTATCTTTTATATAAAATGAAGAAGTTGTATTGAAGTCCCTTCTAGAGCTGGGCCTATGATCCTGTCAGCCATCTCTCAGTTTCTATGTTACCTCTCTCTCACATTTTGAATATATTCCTTCCCTACTGCTGCTTCCTAGAAATTCATGTATCTTTTATAACTGTGTTTAAGTATCTTCTATTGTGAAGAAATCCTTGTATCCTTTATAACTGTGTTCAAGTACCTTCTGGTATGAAACCTTACATGGTTTCCCCTGCTTCTAGTACCTCTCCTTCAAATTTGACTTGTGTTTATTTTTGTAGATTCTTATCAATGTAAATGTTACCTCTGCCAATAGGATGAAAGGTCTTTGAAGGCAGGGACTATTTCATTTCTGTCTTTGTATCTCTAGAACCTAAATGGGTACAGAGTAGATATTGAATAAATATTCTGTTTGTTGATTTATGGAGTCAATAAAACTTCCTTCCAAGTCCAACTTTCTCATGGTTTTGGGTCTTTCTTGTCCATTTTTTTTTTCTAATCTGATATGTTTAAAGTGGAACTACAGAGGAATTCTAATATGTAATTCTCTAATTATTAGATATTTAGAGCATTTTTTGTTTATGACTATTGATAGCTTAGATTTCTTCTTTTCAGAACTTGAATGTTCATATCCTGTGCCCATTTATCAACTGAGCAGCAGTTCTTATTATTACAAATTTAAATCAGTTCCTTAAATATCTTAGAAATGAAACTTTTATCAGAGAAAAGTGTCAGAAATATTTTCCCCATTTAGTTCTTTCCCTTATATCTTACCTGCATTGGTTTTGTTTATGCAAAAACTTTTAATGTTATAGTCAAAATTGTGCTGTGAATTTCTCTGTTCCTTGGTTATGAAGTCTTCAACTATCCATAAGTCTTAAACATATTTTGTTCCAATTTGTCAAATTGATGATAATGTAACATTAAATTAAAAGGGAGCTTTTACAACAAATGAAGAAAAAATAAAGGAAAACATTGTAGAGTAGTTTGCCTAACTATATGCTGTTAAAATGGACAACTTATTAATATGTACAAAAATACAAAATGCCCAGGTTAATAGAACAAAAAATAGAGAATTTGAATAATCCTGTTTTAAGTTAATTAATTTATTTTTAGTTTACAACATGTATTTCCACAATTTTTAGAGTTTTAAATTTTCTCCCCCTCTCTTCCTTACCCTTTCCCTAAGATGGTGTGCAATCTGCTATAGGTTATATGTGTGTATGTATGTATATGTGTATATGCATTCATATTAAACATATTTTCAAATTAATCATGTAAAGAAGAATTAGGACCAATGGAAGAAACCACAAGAAAGAAAAACAAACAATAAAGAGAGAGAGCAAATAGCTGCAATCTGCATTCAGACTCTGTAATTTTTAATTTTTTTATATTTTTTTCATATTTTATTATTTAATGTTTTAATTTCCAACATTTATTTCCACAAGATTTTGAGTTACAATTTTTCTCCCCATTTCTACCCTCCCCCCACTCCAATATGGCATTTATTCTGATTGTCCCGTTCCCCCGTCAGCCCTCCTTTCCGCCCACTTCCCCCCATCTCCTTTCCTCTTACTTTCTTGTAGGGCAGGATAGATTTCTGTGTACCATTCCCTATATATCTTATTTTCCAGTTGCATGAAAAACAACTTTTTTTGGAGCATCTACTTTTAAAACTTTGAGTTCCAAATTCTCTCCCCTCTTCCCTTGCCACTCGCCCTCCCTCAGAAGGCAAGCAATTCACCACAAACCACACATGTGTCATTATGCAAAACACTTCCACAATAATCATGTTGTGAAAGACTAATTATATTTCCCTCCATCCTATCCTGGCCCCTTTTACTCAATTTTCTCCCTTGACCCTGTCTTTTTTGAAAGTATTTGCTTTTGATTACCTCCTCCCTCTATCTGACCTCCCTTCTATCATTGCCCCTTTTTTATCCCCTTCCCCTTACTTTCCTGTGGGGTAAGATACCCAATTGATTGTCTATGTTATTCCTTTCTCAAGTCAAATCAGATGAGAACAAGATTCACTCATTCCCCCTCACCCTGCCCCCTCTTCCCTTGCAATAGAACTGCTTTTTCTTGCCACTTTTATGTGAGATAATTTACCCCATTCTGTCTCTTCCTTTTTCCCTCTCTCAGTATATTCCTCTCTCACCCCTTAATTTTATTTTATTTTTTTAGATATCATCCCTTCATATTCAACTCACCCTGTGTTCTTAGTCTATATATATTTTGTTTAGTATTTTTTTGGTCTCCTTTAGCAAGTAGCTAACTTGTTGTTCATGGTTTTCTTGCACTCTCACTTGTCTTCCCAATTTTTCCTCTACTTCTCTAACTTGATTTTCCAAATCTTTTTGAGTTCTTCCATGGCCTGAGACCAATTCATATTTGTCTTGGAGGCTTTTGATGTAGGCTCTTTGACTTTGTTGACTTCTTCTGGCTGTATATTTTGATCTTCTTTGTCACCAAAAAAGATTCTATACTCTTGAGTCTAAGTCTGAGTCCCTTTTTATTGCCTGTTCATGTTTGACCTTTGAAATTTTTGTCAGGGTATGACTGCTTGTAGAGTAGAGAATATTTTCTCTCCAGCTTTAAGGGCTGTGCTCCTGGGGTTTTTTTTAATTTTTTTGTTTATTTTTTAAATTTATTTTTAATATGTTTAGTTTTCAGCATTGATTTTCACAGGTGTTTGAATTACAAATTTTCTCCCCATTTCCACGCCCCCAGTCCAAGATGGCATACACTCTGGTTGCCCTGTTCCCCAGTCTGCCCTCCCCTATGTCACCCCATTCCCCTCCCATCCCCCTTTCCCTTCCTTTCTTGTAGGGCAAGATAAATCTCTTTGCCCCATTGCCTGTGCATTTTATTTTCTAGTTGCATGAAAAAAAAACTTTTTTACTTTTGAACATCTATTTT